>MU106275.1:129430-145799 GCA_012274485.2 Sinapis alba | reverse complement strand
TTAGTCCTTGTCCGGGACGAACTAACTATCGAGTATTGCTTGGTCGGGTTGAAAAGCCTTAAGTGATATCCGATAGGAGCGTCGATGTTCTCAGATTGCTAGTCCAAGGAACTCGGAAGTATTCGAGAACCTCGGGTCAGCTTTCAGGGAGCATCGACCGTGTCATTTCCGGTCATCTACGATCGGGGGTGTCACAGGCATCCATCCTGTCGTTACGGGCGTCGTATTCGCCGCTGAATTGACTTGTGATGAGCTGGGAATCCGAATAAGCGCTGAGTCGTTTTGCTCGCACAGCTTTTGCTAACCGGAGTCCTGCTATTAAAGATTCATATTCTGCTTCATTGTTTGATGCCGGGAAGTTGAAACTAAAGGACTGTCTGATCAGTTCTCCGGTGGGCGATTGGAGCTGGACGCCCGCGCCTGATCCTTTAACCGTGGAAGACCCGTCGACGTGGAGAACCCAATTCGGGCTGGTCAGGACGAGGTTCTGCTGGAGTTTGGGAGCCAATTCGACCAAGAAGTCGGCAAGCACTTTGGACTTGGCTGCGGTCTTGTTCTTGTATGTTATGTCGTGTTCACTAAGCTCAAAGGCCCATTTAGAGAGGCGTCCTGAATGATTGGTGTTCTGCATCACTGTCCGTAGCGGTTGGTTGGTTAGTATCTCGATTGAGTGTGATTGGAAGTATGGACGGAGCTTTCTCGCTGCCGTGATAACAGCGAGGGCCATCTTCTCGAGCGTCGGATACCGCGCCTCGGGATCTGTCATGCGCTTGCTTGTATAGAAGATTGGACGCTGTTTGCCACGATCTTCTTTTATCAGGACGCCACTTACGGCGGTCGACGACACCGCGATATAGAGAGATTGTATGTTGCCTTCCTCCGTTTTCGCCAAAACCTGGGGCGTTGTAAGGTACTCTTTCAGTTGGACGAAAGCACTTTCACACTTATCGTCCCATACGAATTTTTTGTTGCCCTTTAACAGCTCATAGAAGGGGAGACATTTGTCGGTCGACCGCGAAATAAAACGATTGAGGGCTGTGATTCGGCCTGTTGGTCGTTGGACTTCTTTGCTGCTCTTTGGACTTGGGAGGTCGAGGATCGCCGAGATTTGTTTTGGATTGGCCTCGATCCCTCGCTGGGCGACAATATATCCAAGGAATTCTCCTGACATTACGCCGAATGTGCATTTGGCGGGATTGTGTTTCATACCGTACTCGTTCAACGTTGCAAAGCAGGTGCGCAGGTGCTCGAGATGGTCCAATGCTCGGAGCGATTTTACCAGCATGTCATCGATGTATACTTCCATCGAGATACCGAGCTTGTCGGCGAACATTTTATTGACGACTCTCTGGTATGTCGCGTCCGTGTTCTTTAATCCGAATGGCATTACTTTGTAGCAATAGGTTCCCCGATCCGTAATGAAAGCTGTTTTCTCACGGTCAATTGGGTGCATCAAGATCTGGTTGTAGCCAGAAAACGCGTCCATGAAGTCTAGTAATTTGTTCCCTGCTGTCGATTCGACCAACCGGTCGATATGGGGGAGCGGATAACTGTCCTTTGGACATGCCTTATTCAGATCTGTGCAATCGACGCATACCCGCCATTTCCCATTCTTTTTCTTTACCACGACCGGGTTGGCGAGCCACTCCGGGTACCTTACTTCAGTTATTGATCCGGCGGCGAGTAAACGTTCCACTTCGTCGTTCACGGCCTTCGATCGTTCAGGGCCGAACTTCCGCCTTTTTTGGCGGATCGGTTTGTAGGTTGGATCTACTTTTAACTCGTGTGATATGATGGCCGGATTGATTCCTTTCATATATGCGGTTGTCCATGCGAAATTCGAGGAGTTCGTTCATAGGAAATCTACAATGTCCCCCTGTAACTCGGGGGTTAAGTGAGTCCCGACTCGTACCATCTTACTCGGGTCCGCTCGGTCGATAGGCACTTTGACAATTTCTTCCTTTTGGGGATAACCGTTCGACCGGCTTTGCTACCGCGTTGATGTGAGCCGTTTCTTGTTGAAGCTTGACTGTGGCGATTAAAAGATCTCGCGTGGCCTGTTGATCGCCGCGCGAGGTTTGGATTTTTCCTTCAGAGGTCCAGGGAACTTAACGCACTGGTGGTAAGTTGATGCTACCGCCTTCATGGAGTGTATCCAGGGTGTCCCTAGGATGACATTGTAATGGGCTTTGGCGCTTATCACGGAAAACTTTACCGTGCGAAAAACACCGCAGGCGTAGAGTGGGAGGCGAATAGTGCCGAGCATTATCTCGGAAGAGCCGTTAAACCCGGTCAACGAACGGGTTGAAGGTTTCATATCGCACAGATCGATGCCCATTTTATCCAGCGTCTCTTGGAAGATAAGGTCGACGGAGCTGCCTGTGTCGATTAAAACCTTGGTAACGTTGCATCTCCCGATGCCTAACTCTACGAGGAGCGGGTTGTTATATATGGGGCGAGTAAACGCCGATTATGTCCATCCCCCATCGCATAAGGGGGTAGGGGGCAGTCGTCGTCCGCAGTAACTCGGTTGGCTGGTGAATGCTCGGCGCGTGTCGCTGGCACATGTCACAGTGTCTTGCATACGATTCGCAGTCCGTGTTCATTGTCGGCCAGAAGAATCCAAGATTCCTGATCTTCAGGGCGAGAGCTCGTCCTCCGGAATGGTTTCCCGCGGCTCCTTCGTGTGTCTCGGCCATGACGAGTCTAGTTTCCTCACCTGCGATACATCGGAGAAGGACTTTAGTCGCTGTCCATCGATGGAGGTTGCCGTCAATGACGACGTATTTCGTGCTGCGCGCTTTAAGTCTTCTTGCTGCCCACTTCCCGGGTGGCAGTTTATTATCGGCTAGATAGTTGATTAGTTCCGCTCTCCAGTCGAGAGTCGGTTGGTCGTCAACGGTTGGTTCTTCGGGCCTTATCTCGGTTTCAGGAGTTATTGCGAGGATCATTTCTTCAGAGAGATTGATACTCGGGGTCTCGATACGGTGGATCGGGATGGTGCGCTTGACCTGGTCATGCAGTTTACTACCCAATGCTGCAAGCGCATCCGCGCAGACGTTTTCTCCCCTGGGACTTTGAAGAGTTCGAAGAACTCAAACTCTTTGGCGAGATTCTGCACCAGTCGGAGGTAGGCATCCATCCTGTCGTTACGGGCGTCGTATTCGCCGCTGAATTGACTTGTGATGAGCTGGGAATCCGAATAAGCGCTGAGTCGTTTTGCTCGCACAGCTTTTGCTAACCGGAGTCCTGCTATTAAAGATTCATATTCTGCTTCATTGTTTGATGCCGGGAAGTTGAAACTAAAGGACTGTCTGATCAGTTCTCCGGTGGGCGATTGGAGCTGGACGCCCGCGCCTGATCCTTTAACCGTGGAAGACCCGTCGACGTGGAGAACCCAATTCGGGCTGGTCAGGACGAGGTTCTGCTGGAGTTTGGGAGCCAATTCGACCAAGAAGTCGGCAAGCACTTTGGACTTGGCTGAGGTCTTGTTCTTGTATGTTATGTCGTGTTCACTAAGCTCAAAGGCCCATTTAGAGAGGCGTCCTGAATGATTGGTGTTCTGCATCACCGTCCGTAGCGGTTGGTTGGTTAGTATCTCGATTGAGTGCGATTGGAAGTATGGACGGAGCTTTCTCGCTGCCGTGATAATAGCGAGGGCCATCTTCTCGAGCGTCGGATACCGTGTCTTGGGATCTGTCATGCGCTTGCTTGTATAGAAGATTGGATGCTGTTTGCCACGATCTTCTTTTATCAGGACGCCACTTACGGCGGTCGACGACACCGCGATATAGAGAGATTGTATGTTGCCTTCCTCCGGTTTCGCCAAAACCGGGGGCGTTGTAAGGTACTCTTTCAGTTGGACGAAAGCACTTTCACACTTATCGTCCCATACGAATTTTTTGTTGCCCTTTAACAGCTCATAGAAGGGGAGACATTTGTCGGTCGACCGCGAAATAAAACGATTGAGGGCTGTGATTCGGCCTGTTAGTCGTTGGACTTCTTTGCTGCTCTTTGGACTTGGGAGGTCAAGGATCGCCGAGATTTGTTTTGGATTGGCCTCGATCCCTCGCTGGGCGACGATATATCCGAGGAATTCTCCTGACATTACGCCGAATGTGCATTTGGCGGGATTGTGTTTCATACCGTACTCGTTCAACGTTGCAAAGCAGGTGCGCAGGTGCTCGAGATGGTCCGATGCTCGGAGCGATTTTACCAGCATGTCATCGATGTAACTTCCATCGAGATACCGAGCTTGTCGGCGAACATTTTATTGACGACTCTCTGGTATGTCGTGCCCGCGTTCTTTAATCCGAATGGCATTACTTTGTAGCAATAGGTTCCCCGATCCGTAATAAAAGCTGTTTTCTCGCGGTCAATTGGGTGCATCAAGATCTGGTTGTAGCCGGAAAACGCGTCCATGAAGGCTAGTAATTCGTTCCCTGCTGTCGATTCGACCAACCGGTCGATATGGGGGAGCGGATAACTGTCCTTTGGACATGCCTTATTCAGATCGGTGAAGTCGACGCATACCCGCCATTTCCCATTCTTTTTCTTTACCACGACCGGGTTGGCGAGCCACTCCGGGTACCTTACTGCAGTTATTGATCCGGCGGCGAGTAAACATTCCACTTCGTCGTTCACGGCCTTCGATCGTTCAGGGCCGAGCTTCCGCCTTTTTTGGCGGATCGGTTTGTAGGTTGGATCTACGTTTAACTCGTGTGATATGATGGCGGGATTGATTCCTTTCATATCTGCGGTTGTCCATGCGAAAGTCGAGGAGTTCGTTCATAGGAAATCTACAATGTCCCCCTGTAACTCGGGGGTTAAGTGAGTCCTGACTCGTACCGTCTTACTCGGGTCCGCTCGGTCGACAGGCACTTCGACAATTTCTTCCTTTTGGGGATAACCGTTCGACCGGCTTTGCTACCGCGTTGATGTGAGCCGTTGCTTGTTGAAGCTTGACTGTGGTGATTAAAAGATCTCGCGTGGCCTGTTGATCGCCGCGCGAGGTTTGGATTTTTCCTTCAGGTCCAGGGAACTTAACGCACTGGTGGTAAGTTGATGCTACCGCCTTCATGGAGTGTATCCAGGGTGTCCCTAGGATGACATTCTAATGGGCTTTGGCGCTTATCACGGAAAACTTTACCGTGCGAACAACACCGCAGGCGTAGACTGGGAGGCGAATAGTGCCGAGCATTATCTCGGAAGAGCTGTTAAACCCGGTCAACGAACGTGTTGAGGGTTTCATATCGCGCAGACCGATGCCCATTTTATCCAGCGTCTCTTGGAAGATAAGGTCGACGGAGCTGCCTGTGTCGATTAAAACCTTGGTAACGTCGCATCTCCCGATGCCTAACTCTACGAGGAGCGGGTCGTTATTGGGCGAGTGAACGCCGATGGTGTCTTCAGCCGAGAAAACGATTTGTAGATCATCCTCGGATTTTAGGGACCACTTCTTGGACATGGCCGCCTGGCGTCGGTAGTCCTTGATTGCACGAACCGAATCCCTGCAGTGCGGTGACCCGCCCATAATCATGTTGATTTGCGGTAGTCGTTTGGATCTGCTTGATTCGATACCGATCCGCAAGTTGCTGGGCGTACCTTTGTGTTCTGACTCCGCGGATTGTTCTGAACCGCGAGATTCCTTAGATTGGTGGAGACGGTTTCTTAGGTCTGTGGGCTTTCGTTGGTTTAGTGTGAGACGCAGGTCGTCGACTTTGGCGTTGAGTTTTTCCCGAAGGTCGGTGCTTGAGGGTCGCAGGTCGCGAGATTCGGATTTCTCGCTCTTCTTCTTGTCGAGATGATCCCGAAGATCTGTTCCTCCGGTAGAGCGAGTAACTGGAATGATATGTCTACGCTTCGTCGAGCCTAATCGCTGACAGGTGTTGTCGGGCCTGCGTGTTAATTTCTCGCGTAAGTCGAAGTCCGAGGGCATTTCCTCGTCCGAGGACGTTTCTCGCTGAGCGAAAATGACCTCGACGCGTCGGCGATTATGCGATTGATCTTCCTCTGCTGAGGCGTCTGCATGTTCGTCTTCTTTTTCGCGCTTGTTAGTGGCGATGGCCTTGCCCTTACCTCGCGGTTCTCCTTTAGGTTTACCCTCCTGAGCTTGTTGCATCTTCTTGGCTTTATTCTTGGTCCAGCTTGGGTTGTTCCTTTGAGTTTTGGGTTTTGGCGGCTGCACTTTCGCGTCGCCGCTACTAAACGATGCTAACAGGGCCTCGTGAAGTTGTTTGCGCTCCTTCGTCTCGTGGCCGCGAATTTTATGGTACTCGCAGTACTTGCTGAGATCCACGGTGCTGGAGGACTTCTGTACCGCGTCGGGTTTGGTTCGGGCTCTCTCTCCCAAGTGTTCCAGCCTTTCTCTCGTACAACAACTGCTGAGGCCGGTATGTCATCTTTGTCTACGACGTAGACGAAACCCTTCTTTCAGTCCCCCTAGTCTGAAGATGCATGTTGTCTGGGCTCTTGTCTTGTGTCGGCTGGTTTGGCTTGTGCTTGTTTCGAAGCGTTTTGCTTCTGTAAGATGGCCCGCGTGTCCACTTTCATACGAATGAAGTTATGCGATCGAGCGATTGCGTGTTCATCAGAGCGTCGACAGTGATGTTGTCTGGGATATTGACCGTCGAGACAACGGCTTTGAATTTCTCCATGTAGTCGCGAAGACTCTGGTTTGATGTCTGAGACATCTGCCACAAGTCAGAGGCCGTGGGGCCTTGTCGCGTGAACATTATGTAGTGTTTTAAGAAGGCTGCCGCTAAATCGCGAAAGCTATGGACCGAGTTTTCTGGAAGTCGCGAGAACCAGGTGAGGGCTGGTCCTGCTAGGCTTTCGACGAACAACTGGCAGTAGCCAGCTTCTTTTTCTTCGTCAGTGAAGTTTGCTCTGCCTAGCGCGATATTAAACGCCGTCATATGGTCTGTCGGGTCAGAGCCGCCTGAGTAAGACGGAAGGCAGAGTTTTTCCGTCGAACGTAGCTTTACTTTGCTGATTTGTCGTGAAAACAGCGTTCGTGAGGTGGCGGCGAGGACTCGGTCTATTTGTGGGGCCGAGCTGGTGACATGATGGATCTGAGAGGCCATCTCCTGAAGGGAAAGCTTGAGAGCGGCGATCTCGCGGACCGTAATGGCGTCTGCTCTGCCTTGTTCTTGGGGTATTGTCGGAGCCAGTCCGGTTTGCTCATGCGTTGTGCTGTTGAACGGCAGATCTGGGAGATCTGAGACTGGTTTTTCAATGCCGGTTGTAGGGTTTGTCCGGAACAAATGTCGACGAGCATGGGTTGGGTTGCTTGTGGCTCCGGTAGTAGCGCCGAGAGCGGCGACGAACGCGGCGAGCTGTATGTTCGTCGCCTTCTGGACTTCTTCTTTCTGCGCGAGGCGCGCCATGACAGTGTCCGTAAACTCGGTCGGGGCGAGAGGCGCGAGAGGTGGAGTTGGTTCCGGCTCATCGCCGGAAGGAGAACTTGAATGACTCATGATGGGGTACTTTTTCCGATATGCCCCACGGTGGGCGCCAATTGTTTGATCTGAGTTCCGTCTAGATGATTTTGATTATAGTCGGGACTCGTCGGGGGGTTATTTCGGAGAAAATAAGTTTATTTCTTTATCTCAGTTACAAGAGGGGGGATGAATATCCTTTACAAAAGTCGTTATCTCAGAAAGATGTTACAACAAGATCTATAGGTCTATTAGTCTAGGTCCTGCCGTTTTTTCCTTGCCCCTTTCCTTCGATCTCCATGTCCTCTTTTATAGTTGCCTTCCCCTTTTCGCCCTAGGTCGGTCGACCTAATGGACCACACTTGTGTTGGGCCGAGTTAAGAGAGTCGGAAGCCGCTTTCTCGCGCCGAGCTCTCTTACACTATTAGGTAAGAGGCGGTCTGAAGCCGAGCCGCCGAGTCATCTTCCGACGGTCGCCGTCCACCTGTATCTCGTTAGAGTGGGTCAGGCTTCTCTTCTTGATGGGCCTAGTTCGGAGTGCAGCCCATCTCCCACAATACTTAACAGTCATTATGATACATTAAAAATAGTGTGCACCATAAATTATCGACAAACACAAAAATATATAAAAAAAAATACTAAGTCTTGCGTGTTTCCAGTGCTCAAATATATGCTAACACAATATACACTAAAACGTGGGGTTGAGATAACAATCCTCGAAACCAATTTTACATAAAATGTCAAACAATCTCATTCCAAACTTCCTCATTTTCAAATTTGGTTGTCTTGAACAAGATAACCAATTAACCATGAAAGATCTATAAAAAGAATTAAAAAAATACAAACCAATCCGTCCAAGGCCAAATCATATAAACAACAAGTAATTCCTTCAATTATGTGTAAAAAATAAATTTTTAAAAAAGAACCGACATTATAATATAGATATAACCACCATAAGTATAGTGAAACAAATACGATGGTATCTGAAAACTGAGTCTCATTCTCTTTTGATCGATTTCGTTTGATTTAAATTATTATTCTCAAAATTTAAATGTAGAGAATTGTTATGAGTATTATAACACTATAAAATCTTGCAGTTCTGAAAAAAATCAGCGACAATACTAGAACGCTCACATGTCATTTTTAATTATATAATTCAAATTTAGTATAGACAACATTGATCTTTTAACGAATCATACTCACAGTCAAATGAACAATAAAAAAAACTACACAAAACTATATCTTTGATAATAACCAATACATTCACTCCGCGCGTAGCGCGGACCTACCCTAGTTCATATAAAAGTTTTGGATAATTACAGTTATTTTGGATATTTCGGATAAAAATATTTAGATATGTTTGGATACTTTTGGATACTTTCGAATATTTTATAATAATTTAATTTTAAAATATTTTTAATATTTTATTAGATTTTTAAATTATAAATATATATTTAATTATATTATATGTATAGATATAATTAATATTTTTATATATTCGGGTACCCGTTTTGTTTTTGGTTTGGTTTCGATTCGGTTAGGTTATTTTGGATATATAAATATCGGAACCATTCAGGTATTTGAAGGTTTCGGTCCAGTTCCGATTTTGGGTATTTTGATTCGGTCCCGGTTCTGATTTTTTTGCCCAGACTTACTTTTTATGATTCTTATTTTCATTTTGGAGGTGTTATTTTAAGTTTTCTTGTGGTTACACATCTAGCTTCTCCTTAGTTTTTTGTCCAACCTCTTAGCTTTCATTTTCTCACTCCTCCTTTTTCCCCTTCTGTTCGTCAATGCTTTTTAGAGTTTTTGTATTATAGTCATGTGAATCATTCTTCATGATAATCAATCATCGATTGGTAGAATGATGAAGTTGGCATTCCCACTATCTTTTATGCAAGAACACAAAGATTTCACATATATAAGCTTTGAAAAAGCACTATAAATTGGTAACTAATCTAGCATAAAATTCTGAGAAATACTTGCAACCAATTTGAGGTGAAACAACAATATTTTTTCAGGGCTGCATATTCAGTTTGTTCCAAACATATATTTGAGCTTTCTTTCTTAAGCAATCAAATCTTTTGAGATAGCTTATGTTAGTGGTTAAGGGTGGCTAATACAGTGTGTAAATTAATTCAGTACTCCATTCCCCCACTCGACAATTATAATATTTTAAACTGATTTGGTTTCGATTCAGAAACAGTTTATTTGACAACCAAGACAATGTGAGAATGCTGAAAATGTAAAGCACAAAACTGTTTGGTTGTTAAATAAATCGAGTTTTTAGTTCTTTATTTATGGACAGCAAGAGTTTTTCAAACCCAGGTACACAAACATACATCTCTGAACAAACAACACAATCTAATCACAAAATTAACCGGTTTGTGATTATAATTTTGTTGTATGTGCTTATCAAAGTTATAAAAGATAGTAGAACTTATACTTTCTCTATCAACTTCAGAAATAATTTCATTAATCTCTCTTCCACCATTAATGTTCCTCACGGATTGCTCCAGCGCTTCTATTGTGATATATCTTGGAAACGGAGACCATGATTTGTTGAACTGGTTTTAACTATAATAAATTGTTACGTGCTAGTTACTGTACTTACCCACTGTTGTCTTTTTCAAAGTGTTGGAAAGCCGAAAACATTCTACATAGGACTCCCTACTTGCAAGAGTGCCAGATGTAGCCTTTTGCTTGCCATTGGTGGTGCTTTTGATCCGCCTAGCATGTCCTCGTTCTTATTTATTCTTTCACTTTAACTATCGAGTATGTTGATGTGCATTGTTTCGTTACCGTCTGCATCAACCTATATAAGACTGGGAAAATCAGTTAATTTGGCATATTAATATTTATATAAAGATAGCACTTTGCAGGAAAATATTAGAATTTTAAACCATCCTAAAATCTAGTAGTAAAGAACAAAAAGTCTCTTGACATGTTCCAAGCAATCTAAAAACCCTACCGTTTTTGCATCAAGTCCATCGAAGCGCATATTTTCACCAAAGACATGAGAGCTTCCACAGTGGGAAAATGACCCCAAGATTTCCATCGGCGGAGCCACACCATAGAAAACGGTATGTGGCTCTTTCTGGTTGGATCTCAAAAAGGTCATACTTTACTCTCCTTCATATTTACAAATTTTCTGTAAAACTCAGAAATGTATATGTAACATGAAATACATTGCGAACAGAGAAGGAGATGCTGTCTAACTTGGATTTTTGATGAGTAGTTGTGAACCTTTTCGTACTATTTCTGAAGTTGTTCAGGATATCATATTTTTCTGTGGACCTTTACTTTGTATCTTATGTGTGATTAACTGTAAACATAAACGTAGAAGATAGTAAACCGCAGCCACCAATCAGAAATTTTTGTAAGGTAATGAACAAATAGCTTTTCAAAGAACTCTAGCTCTAACATGTTCTTGTGCTTTGCTGGCCGTTGTTATGGTCATCTTGCAATACCTTATCTTAAATTAAGCTCCTCTTCTTTCTACATATATATATCAATGTCTAACTTATAAAACTGAGTTGTCCAACTTACTCAAGAAAAGTCAAGAGAATCAAAACAAACATGAATTAAAAATTCCCAGGATATAAAATAGACAGTGTAAGAAAGCCAGAAGGGTGTTACGTTCTAAAATTAACATCTTGCAACTAAAGGATTACTTAGCACACAAAAGTTTCAGCTTTTTAATACAGGATTAACACCTTAAATGAATCATCAGCCTCTACTTTTTCTTAAACATCCAACCCCACAACGAATTGGAAGTTTGTTTTGCTAAGAGAATTGTAATAATTGACAGACGACCAAACAATTTGTATTAACAGATCAGACCAAGCTGATTTCATCAATCAAACCACTCATCACAGAAATTTCACTACAGAGACTCGTTTATTTGATTCACAAAAGCAATTATTCAAACGTCATATCTAAGCTGAATGTAATTGGGGTGAAAACGGTACCTCAAAGATAAGCCTAGAGAAAAATAGCTGATAGCTCTTCATTAAATGAGTCACCATCATCAACTTCTCTCTTCTGCTTCTCTTCAACAGCATCTCAAGGCTAATTAGGTGGCCTTCTGTCACAATGTTTAGGACTTCTTCATCTTCACGTCCAGGAAGAACCGTCGTTGAGAAAAGAGAGCAGTCGGAGCCGTCGATGATGAGCCGTCTTGGAATTGGCCATTCTGTTTGCTAGAAGTCGTCGGATTTTTTTCAGCGTCTTTTAGATGGATAAATGGAATAAGCGACTGAAATATATAGTGTGAGGGTGGGGGAATTGAAGAGACTTAATGCATTTAATGGTGGAAGATAACAGTTACCCCTGAGATGTAGTTAGAGATTTATGGTGGAGGAAGAGAGAGAGGGGGTGTTGAATCTGAAATCGATAACCTCGTTCGGTGAACCGATTTCGATGGTGAGTTTTAGTCGATAGGATGATCTTAGAGAACGATTTTGTTTTATTCAATGATTTTGAGAATTTGTATGAGGAAATAAGCAAGAACAAATTAATCCAAAGGAAACCCTAACTTCTAGGCTTATTCTCCAGAGTTTGCGTGTGTCCTCCTCTCATTCAACCTTCTCTTTATATAATCGCCTTCAAAGTCGGTGTGGGCCTTATGGGCCGAATTCGATACTCTTCCTGGGCCGAGATCTCGTCAAGATGGGCCTATGGGGGTAGATGCAATCTATCCCCAACAATAAGTCCCTCCCCCCAGTTCGTCGAAAGTGTCATCTCGTTACTTTCCGATGAATTTCTTCGCATGGGTTCGTTGATGTCGAGATCTCGGTTATTGAGCTCTTAAAGTCGTCCTCGGCTTTGCAGCTTATCTCGGTATGTTCTCCTGTAGTAGTTACGCGATGCTGCACTTTCTTTAATGTTACCTCGAGATTCGGAGCTAGTGGGGCACGCATCGTCATTTATAGGTTTTAGACCTAATTATGACAACTGCTCGTCTTCCGCGCCATGTTTCTTATAAAAACCCTCCTTCCGCTTCTGATTCTTCTTATCTGCTGCTCATTTCTTCGACAAGGTATTCTTTCTCTCTGACTTCTCTCTTTATTCTCTCTCTAGAATTTTTTACTTTCGATCAAAGATGACATCTCCCATCTGCCGCTGTTCGTTAAAGGGGAAAGCGATCGCCACCGCGTCTGACTCTGATAGCGGCAGCTCTCCACGGCTTCTCGGCCCTAGAGCGATCACCCTCGGAGGGATGATTCCGAGACCGACGAGCGAAGACTTAGCGGCGTTAAACGAAAACGAACGCGGTGTCGTTCAATTTAGTCTAAGTCTCGAGGATAGAGATGCTTCCGGTCAGGCTGCCATAGATGACGCAGAAGAAGTTTTACCGGGTTCGCAACCAGAAGAACTCCCTTCTGTCACTGAAGAAGAAGCCGCAGCCGAGAAGGAGATAAACCTGTGTTTGTCCGACTTGCTTCCTATACGTTGGACCGGAACCGACTTCGAATTCGATGACGAGATTGACCCAGAGCAAGAGCGTCGTCTAAGTGTTAAGAAGAATCAAAGATGGGAGAACCACTTCCCTACTCGATCGTCGTTCAAAAGCGTTCGCAGATTGATTCTTCAGACTAATCCTCCTGCGGGGTTCTCGTTCCTCATTCCGGCTGACCATCAAAGGCCTTGGACTCCTCCGGCAGGTTACGCGTGCGTCTACGAATCGTGGTTCACCAGTTGCTCACTATGGTGGCCCTTACCAGAAGTTTTAACGACATACTGCCATAGAAGGAGGATAGCTCTTGGTCAGTACACCGCCAACGGGATTAGGATCCTTGTTACTCTCACTGTCCTTGCCGCCGAGTTGGGAATCTCAATGTCGGTTCGCCTCTTCGAGGAGCTTACGACGCCCAGCATCACAGCAAAAACCGGGTTCTTCTATGGGAAGATGGTTCCGAAGTACAACGTCATCACCGGGAAACCGTCGAAAGTCAATTTCTGGAACCGGGCCTACTTCTACGTCAAGATTAATGATGCTTCCTTCGAGGACCCTTCCATAGTTTTGAATGGCTATTTCAATGCTAACATTGGTATGAATCCCGAGATCTTGATTATTCCAGTTCTACTGATCCACTTCATCTGTTTTTCCTTTTTGATGCAGATCGGCTCTCCAAGTGGTCGCAAGGCGGTACCCAATCTTTTCTAGAAGAAGTGGAAGCCATTAGGACATTGAGCCATCAACACTGGCCTGATATCAGCGAAGCCCGAATTCAAGCCGCTTTAAAGAGACTTAGCCGAGGTAAGTTTATTCTTCTTCAACTGTCTCTCATCTTCCGATATTGTTTATACTGATAAAGTCCGCGGATTTGAAAAATATGCAGCTACCGATTCCTCACCATACCGCAATCCGAGAATGGGAAAGGTTAACCTGTCATCTCTCCCTTCCTACGCCGATACCATCGGTACTCCGATTCACGGAGGCGGTTCGTCTGATTCCGGCCGCCCTGTCAAGAGAAGGAGGCCCACAAATACCGAGGAATCGCCCAACAGAAGTGGCCCAACGCGACTTTCCCTGAATGAGGGGTTGGTCGAGAGCGCAGACGATGCCAGCCAGCATCAAGGGCCTTCTCGGGAAGAATTACCTATGCTTTCTTCCACCGTTCCGACGGACGTTGTCGTTGACGAAATGCTACCTGGAGAGCGTCCAGTAATTCCTCAAGAAACGGAGGCTCAGGATACGCAGGTTGCCGAGATCGATGCGGCTAATCGGGAGGAACATGTTGGATACCCACATGTTCTTGACTTCCGCTACCAACATACGTCTGTCCCTTTTGTCGAGGACAACGAAGCACCTGCTCGTCTATTCCGGCAAATCCAGCTTAAGAAGAAAGGAATGCCTGAGCTGGAAGAGCTCTCGCAGAGTAACCGGTATCGCGAAATGACTAGAGCCGGGGCTATTGTAAGCGTTTTTTCTTTAAACATTTTTAATCTTCTCTTTTTATGCGACATCATTCCACAATCTTCTTTTTCCCTTCAGCTCTTCGGGAGTGCGAATCTCATGGTGAGGGATTATGAAGCCAAGTTGAAGGCTCAAGACGAGAAGATAACGTCAAAAACCGGCGCTCTGAAGAGGAAGAGACGGGAGATTGCCGAGCTGGCCTACAAATGCAACACCTTCGAGGAGCAGATCGGTACGTTGACCGCTGAGAAGGTTGCGGCCGCGGAGAATGCTGAGATTCTCTCGAAGGAGTTGGAAGAACTCAAAGCCTTGAATGGTGGCCTCGAGAATCGATGCCGCAATTTGGAGCAAGAAAACCTCGAGATTCTTTCGAGGTTCGAGACGACGACCAGAAGGTTGAGGGAATCTCGAGAGCATGAGGTCAGAAAAGAGAGACTCCGGGTTGATTCCGTCCTGAAGAACCAGATTGCTCCGACATACGAGAAGATGCGCCAATTTATCGAGGAGCAACCATCCATTCAATCGAAGCTGGCTCNACCAGATTGCTCCGACATACGAGAAGATGCGCCAATTTATCGAGGAGCAACCATCCATTCAATCGAAGCTGGCTCTGTTCTCCCAGGCAAAGGGGATTAGGGAATCCCTCGAGAAGATCCATTCGCAGGGTCTATCAATGGAGGAGATTCTTCAACAAGCCAGGGATGACGAGATGAGGTACCACGGAGAGATCCAAGAGATGGAGGTCGTCGAGGCCTCGGAGATCGATCTTTCTCTGATTAGCATAGACGAACATGGCTCCAATATGGCCATACTTTCTCCCCAAGACGTTGAGGATCTTCGCTCCGGATAGGATGTACTATTTATCATGTTGTTTTTATTATTTATTATGTAAGGACTTATTGCCGTGTTTGGCTTTTTCCTTTTAATGAAGTATGTTAGTTTCCCCAAATTTAATCGAGAAAATCAATTGATACTTCGTGTTTACTTACTAGATGAACAAATAGGAACTATCTCGTCAGATAGACCGACAATGTCACCATGTGAAGTTTAGGAAGAAACATATTAAAACCTTTCAAAAGTTTGAATAGTCTTTCCTTTTATCTATTGTGATATGATATCATTCGATTCGCAATCTCTTGTCTGATCAGGACATGAGATAGAAGTCCCTTCGGCGCAATGTCCTACTGTGGACTTGGTGCCGACCTTCTGTTCTTTTTGAAGAAGAGGTGACTAGACTTGACGAGAACCGATTTAGGTTTTTGCCGAACAGCGATCTTGGGAAGACCGTTACGCGATCGCGTATAAGTATATATATTTTTTTTTGTTTTGTAACTGAACCCCGTAAAGGGCTGCCTACGTACCCAAGAAGGGATCAAGTCACTCGTAGTTCTCTTTTTTTTTTTTTTTTTTTTTTTGTAACTGAACCCCGTAAAGGGCTGCCTACGTACCCGAGAAGGGATCAAGTCACTCGTAGTTCTTTTTTCTTTTTCTAAGCGCCGAAATAACGCTTTAAGTTAATCGAGTTCCATGATCTCGGTATCGGCTCGCCGGAAGATGTCTCGAGTCGGTAGACTCCTGGTTTGATCACGTGCGTGACTTTGTAGGGTCCTTCCCAGTTAGTGCCGAGTTTGCCCGCCCTCCATTCCTTGGTATTTTCAAAGACCTTGCGAAGAACGAAATCGCCAACTTGTATTGGTCGTGAGCGGACTTTCCTGTTGTAGTAGGATTCGGCGAGATGTTGATAATTTTGAATCCGTAACAGAGCCTGATCCCGTCGTTCTTTGAGTTGATCGAGAGCGTCGATCATCATGTCATGATTGAGATCTTGATGTTGGGGGAGCTGTAACCTTCTGAAACTGGTGACGTTGACTTCGGCTGGAGCCATTGCTTCGACGCCGTACGCCAAGGAAAAAGGGGTTTTTCCTGTAGCACTTCGTGGTGTTGTGCGATGAGACCAAAGTACTCCGTCCAATTCGTCCGCCCAATGTCCTTTCTTTAGATCGAGCCT
>MU106275.1:6729-128900 GCA_012274485.2 Sinapis alba | reverse complement strand
CGCGTTCTGCTTTGCTGTATAAGCCGCGTTATCCTCTTCCATCCGTATGAAACAATTGGCTCTGTGGAGGGCGTCCTCCAGAGTAATTGTGCTGTTGGTGTATAGATCAGATCGGAAAGATGACCTGATCCATAATGCGTTACGTAACGCCTCTACCGCTGTTTTGTCCGGCACATCGACTTTCGAGACGAGATTCTTGAACCGTTCCATGAAGTCTTGGAGGGATTCTTTCTGACCCTGGGCTATTTTCCAAAGATCGGTGGCAGAGGCTCCTTGTCGGATATACATGGAGTAATGCTTAAGGAACTCGGTTGAAAGTTCTTTAAAAGTGCTGATGGAATTAGCGGTTAATCGGGAAAACCAAGTGAGGGCCGGTCCCGCCAGGCTTTCGACGAAGAGCTGGCAATAACCGGCATCTCGTTCTTCTACAGAAAAGTAAGCTCGGCCCATAGCGATGTTGAAACTGGTCATGTGGTCACTCGGGTCGGAATCGCCGCGGAAAGATGGGATCCGGAGTTTATCTTGGTGTCGAACTCGGATGTCGGTTATCTTTTGGGTGAAAGGAGTTTTCTGAGTCGCTTCCAGGACTCGATCGATTTCCGGAGCAAAACTGGTGGCTTGATGAATTTTAGACGACATATCTATGATAGTCCCCTGAAGACGTTGGAGTTCCTCGTTAGTCGCCTGATCAGTTGCTTGGTTGCACGCTGTAGTCTGGAAGAGACGTCGACGAGCGGTATCTGGATCCTGGTCGTCGGCTTGCGTTGGAGGAAAAGCGGCGGCGATCGTGTCCAGACGTTCTTGAGTCGCTTTGTTTGCGGCTTCTTGCTGATCAAGGCGTTGAATCACGGTGGTGAGAGACGCGAGAACGGTATTTAGGTCGACTGGTTGTTGACCTGGTGGGTTTGTCGGAGATCCTGCCATTATCAAGATTGACGTTCTTGATCGTTACTATCGGCTAGTCCCCACAGACGGCGCCAATTGTTGAATCTGAAATCGGTAACCTCGTTCGGTGAATCGATTTCGATGGTGAGTTTTAGTCGATAGGATGATCTTAGAGAACGATTTTGTTTTATTCAATGATTTTGAGAATTTGTATGAGGAAATAAGCAAGAACAAATTAATCCAAAGGAAACCATAACTTCTAGGCTTATTCTCCAGAGTTTGCGTGTGTCCTCCTCTCATTCAACCTTCTCTTTATATAATCGCCTTCAAAGTCGGTGTGGGCCTTATGGGCCGACTTTGATACTCTTCCTGGGCCGAGATCTCGTCAAGATGGGCCTATGGGGGTAGATGCAATCTATCCCCAACACAGGGGTCGAGAGAAAGATTGTAATTTTGGCAGATTATTTTCTTAAGCTGATGTGTACATTAGAATGACCTGGCAAACACTGGTTAGCTTGAATTTTTAGTCCGACGTGGATAGCTTAGAATTGGAGGATATCCAACTTTTAGTATTGTAAGATTTTATTTCACGATCATTTAATTGTAGTTTTATATAGTATATAATTTAAATTTTACTGATTTAATAATATATACACATATCTATACTATCTAAAACTTTACAATAGTCCTAGAGAACCTGAAGTTTCCTCTTTGTATTGAGTCCACAAAACAGACGTTCTTGATGTTCATAGTGTAGAAGTCAGAAAAACAAATTGATACAAACGATATAAATAAAGGGAAGTTAAGGAAATATATGAAACCAATGAAAAAATGAAAACCGATAAGAAAATGTTTTCATAAACAGACATAGAGTCGAGATATAATATATTTCTTTAACTCTAAACACTCCATAGTGAGATGGAACTGTGAGAAATATCGAGTCCCACGATACAACCATGGTACACAATTCCAGGATACAACCATGGTAGACAATTCATGCTTCACTCGTGAACGTCCTAACGAACTAATAATTACGAAACACTCTTTAGACGACTTACGCTGGGAGGTTTGCTGGTTTTTGTTTTGTAAAAAACTTTTAAGAATGAATGAAGAGTAGGCGAGTATTTAAATAAGAGATGAGAGTTCAAATTTCAAAACTAGTAGAGAACGTTAGCGAATATCTCTCAAAAATCTCAGGAGTAAAGAGTTGAGAAACTTTCTCCGCAATATTTTCTCCATTTGACTTATTCTGATCTTTTGGCAAACGGATAAACTTTGTTTTGTTTTCAAACAAACTATGTCTCGTTTACACACAAACATCATGCTGTTTTTGGAAATTAAATAGGCAAAATCGTTGAGCTTAATTAAGACCAAAAACATCTTTTAGTGGCCATCCGCCCACATTCTTCCAAGCCCAAGCCCACGTTAAGCCGAGACGAGCCAAGCCGGCCGGACGATGGCGGCGACGCGTGCGTGGGAAGCCATATGTTTCTCTGAGCCGTTTGAACCAATGTATGGATGGAAACATGTACATATTACTTCATTTCTCCCCTTGTTACCGATGTGAGACATTTCCCATTCCTCATTATAATTACATTTTGGGTTGTCCATTAGTGAAACCCATGTCATTCGTTTTTCACATTTTCATTAAAGCCTAATGGCTTTATTTGGTCCAACAATCTCCCATATGAATAGAAATGACTATAAAAATATGCATACTAAATGAAGACTCGATATACTCTAGTTACTATACTTATACTAACCTTGATTATACTAGACACACTTATCGTGAGTGTTTGTGAAAAATTTACTGTGTTTGAGTTGGTGGCATTTTTAATCTTTGAACCACTCATAGTTAATATATGTTGGGTTTACGTTACTAGGAGGTGAACATGATGTCTTGAACCACGCGGTATTTTATGTAGACCGAGAAAATAGGCATAATGCAGCTTCATTTCTCGTAGAACTTAATTCTCTATTATGTTCATTTTGGCCATGAACTATTCATGGTTTTCATGAGTGAACTTAGAGAATATAGCATTGCCTTCATTCTCCTAGAAACGGCTCCATTTCACACTCATTAGGTGATTGACCATGATGAATATTGAATAATACTCTGCTTTAAAAGTTATGTAATTATTAAAATCCTATGCTTATCCTTCTCACATTCGTTAGCATTTTTATAATCTTATGAGCTGGGAAGAGACTATATTGTCTCAAAGTGCTTTGGGTAGATTTTGTTTGATTTTGATTTCCCTTTGAACTAACGTCTTAGGATCTCCAGTCATGATAGCTAGGGTTGCAATCAAGCATCCTCATTCGTTATAGGGTTTCAACCCATACCTTTGATGATTTAAGAAACAATATCTCGTGGCAAAAATTTATTAAATGGATCCTCTAGGTTGTCAGTCGATTTGATGTAGTCTATTATGATTACAACAGTTGAGATAAGTTGTCTAATGGTTTTATGTTCTTTTCTAATATGATGAGATTTACCATTGTAGAGATTATTCTGAGCATGGGTTATAGTTGGTTGACTGTCATAATGTATGTGTATAGCTGTCATAGGTTTCCACCACATAGGAATATCTTCCAAAAAAATTCTTAAGTCATTCAGCTTCTTCTAATGCTTTGTTTAAGGCTATAAACTCAGACTCCATAGTGTATCTGGCTAACATTGTTTGTTTGGTAGATTTTCATGATATTGTTGCTCCTCCTAGTGTAAAGACATATCCACTTGGGGATTTTGAGTTTGTAGAATCTGATATCCAGTTAGCATCACTCTATCCTTCAAAAAATATTGGTTCTTTACCATAGTGAAGCCTACAATTTTAATATGACGCAAGTAATTGAATACTCTTGTTATAGCTATCTAGTGTTTATGACCTGAATTACTTGTATATCGACTAAGTAATTTTATTACGTGCGCTAGATCTGGTCTAATATAATTGGTTAAGTACATAAGACTTCCTACCACTCGTGCATACTCGTTTTGTGAAACCGTTTCACCTGAATTATTTGTTAAGCGAAGTAAGGGATCCAATGGATTTTTTGTTGTACCATTAGAGTAGTTTTTAAATCTTTCTAATATTGTTTGAGCATAATGAGATTGTGTTAAGATAATGTAATTTAAATTTCCTGTGATTTTAATCCTGAGAATAACATATGATAATATCATATCTTTCATCTCAAATTTTCTTTTGAGCATGTTCTTTGTTTGATTGATAATGTTTTTATTGCTTCCAATAGTAAGCATATTATCTACATATAGATATAGCAAAACGTACCTATTTTTGGTAGTTTTGTAGTATATGCACTTATCACATTCATTAATTTTGAAACCATTTGACAGCATTGCACTTTTTGTCACCTCTAGTTTGTATATATTTTGAATCACATAAATCAATGTGAATTATATCTAGAAGTTTGTTAGTTCTCTCAACACGAGGTGGGGATGTTTTGTGAGTTTAGCATGTATGCATACTTCACATTTTTCTTTACTTGAATTGCATTTTGGGATTAAATTTAAATTCATTAATCTTTGTATGGATTTGTAGTTTACATGGCATAATCTTTCATGTCATATATCAAAAGACTCAAACCAAATAAGCAACTGACTATTTCTTATTCATTGAAACTTTCGGAGCTACAACTTTCAGAAGAATTGTCATTACATTCATCTTGACAAGTTTATCCTTAATATACCCATTTCCCAAATACATTCCATTCTTCCTAATCACGAGCTTTGTCAAGCACATATTTCACATTCTGCAGTGTGACTTCACATCCAGATATCATTTTCATAATCACCTTGCGGTGGCCTTCAATCTTGGAGACTACAGTGTTTCCCATGAACAGTTTCTCCAGAGTCTTGCTTTTCTGATAAGAGCTGAACATCGCCATATTAGTGCAAATTTGGGTGGTTGCCCATGTATCATACAACCATTCTTTGGGGTTGTTGCTTTCAACCATGTTGACCTCAGTCACCACTGCAAGAGAACCTCCTCAGTGAGATTTGCTTGAGCCTTCTCTATTCTAATCTTGTTGTGACACTGAAAAGTCTTGTGTCCAAACTTGGGGAAGTAGTGAAATTTTCCCTTGAATTTTTTTACATTTTCTTTAGTGCCTTTCTTTTTGAAGTTTGGTCCATAAGCCTTAAATGGTGTTTCCGTTTTGAAAGGCTTGGCATGAGAGTAGGCTTGTGCCTTTCCTTTGCCTTTCAGTTCAGCCATGTTGATACTATGCTCCTTAGCATGGGTTATGTCATCATTTTTGTTCATGAATTCCATCTGAAGCCTCATGATGAGCTTTTCGAGATGCATCTTCCTCTGGAAATCTGCATAGCTTGGTGAAAGCATTTGAATAAAGCTGAGAGTTATGAATGTCTCGCTGATGGACATTCTTTCAGCTATAATTTCATGGCAGATGAGTTGGAATGCTTCCATCTGAACCATGATGGGTTTTTAATCCACCATTTTTAAGTCATAGAATTTTGCAACCATAAACTTCTGACAGTCAGCGCCCTCACCTTTGTACTTCTTGTCCACTACTTCAATCCGATTAAAGCTTTAGACAGAAAGCGATTTAGAGTTAAGATTGTCGAAGCCGGAAAACAGAATTGATACAAACGATATAAATAAAGCAATTTTAAGGAAATATATGAATCCATGGACAAAATGAAAACCGATAAGAAAACATTTTCAAAAACGAACGTAGAGTCGAGATATAATATATTTCTTTAACTCTAAATATTCGCTCCATAGTGAGACGGAACAGTGAGAAATATTGAGTCCCATGATACAACCATGGTATACAATTCAAGGATACAACCATGGTAAATAATTCATGCTTCACTTGTGAATGTTCTAACGAACTAACAACTACGAAATACTCTCTAGACGACTTATGCTGGGAGATTTGTTGGTATTGTTTTGTAAAAATATTTTAAGAATAAATCAAGCGAAGGCGGGTATTTAAAGAAGAAATGAGAGTTTGAATTTCGTAACTAGCGGAGCACGTAAGCGAATATCTCTCGGAAATCTCAGGAGTGGAGAGTTGAGAAACTTTTTCCGCAAGATTTTCTTTATTTGACTTGTTCAGATCTTTTGGCGAACATCTAAACTTTGTTTTGTTTTCAAACAAACTATGCCTCGTTTACACATAAACATCATGCTGTTTTTGGGAATTAAATAGGCAATTCTTAAAGCTTAATTGGGCATAAAAGAACATTTTGTAGTGGCCATGAGGCCACATCTTCCAAGCCCAAGCCCACGCTAAGCCGAGACGATCCGAACCGGCCAGACGACGGCGGCGGTGCGTGTGTAGGAAGCCATATGTTCCTCTGAGCCGTTTAAACCAAGGTATGGATGGAAACATGTACATATTACTCCATTTCTCCCCTTGTTACCGATGTGGGATATTTCCCATTCCTCATTATAATTACATTTTGGGTTGTCCATTAGTAAAACCCATGTCATTTGTTTTTCACATTTTCATTAAATCCTAATGGCTTTATTTGGTCCAACAATCTCCTACATGAATAGAAAGGACTCTAAACATATGCAGATTCGATAGACTCTAGTTACTATACTTATACTAACCGTGACTATACTAGACAGACTTATCGAGAGTGTTTGCAAAAAATTCAATGTGTTTGAGGTAGTGACATTTTTAAGCCTTGAACCACTCATAATTAATATATGTCGGGTTTACTTTACCACGAGGTGAACATGATATCTTAAACCACCTGATATCTTATATAGACCGAGACAATAGGCTTAATGCAGCTTCATTTTCTCGTAGATTTTAATTATCTATTGTGTTCATTTTGGTCATGAACTATTCATGGTTTTCATGAGTAAACTTAGAGAATATAGCATTGCTTTCATTCTCGTATAAACGGCTCCATTTCACACTCATTAGGTGATTGACCATGATGAGTATTAAGTAATACTCTGCTTTAGAAACTATGGAATCATTACAAGTCTATGCTTATCCTTCTCACATTCGTTAGCACTTTTATCATATTATGAGCTGGGAAGAGACTATATTGTCTCAAAGTTATTTTGGTAGATTCTGTTTAATTTTGATTTCCCTTTGAACCAACGTCTTGGGATCTCAAGTCATGATAGGTAGGGTTGCAATCAAGCAACATTATTCGTTATAGGCTTTGAACCCATACATTTTGATGATTTAGCAACAATATCTCGTGAAAAAAAATTAGTGAATGGATCCAATAGGGTGTTAGTCAATTTGATGTAGTCTATTATGATTAGAACATTTGAGATAAGTTGTCTAATTGTTTTACGCCTCTTCGGATGTGGCGAGATTTACCATTGTACAAATTATTTTGAGCATTTGTTCTAGCTGGTTGACTGTTGCAATTTATGCGTATAGCTATCACAGGTTCCTCCCACATAGAAATATATTCTAAAAATTGTCTAAGTCATTTAGCTACTTATGATGCTTTGTTTAAGGTAGATTTCCATGGTGTATCTGGCTAACACTGTTTGTTTGGTAGATATTCATGATATTGTTGCTCCTCCTAGTGTAAAGACATATTCACTTGTGGATTTTGAGTTCTTAGAATCTGATATCCAGTTAGCATCATTGTATCGTTCTAAAATTGTTGGTTCTTTATCATAGTAAAGCATAAAATCTTTAGTATGATGCAAGTAATTGAGTACTCTTGTTATACCTATCCAGTGTTTATAACCTGGACTACTTGTATATCGACTAAGTATGTTTACTATGTGCGCTAGATCTGGTCTAGTATAATTGGTTAAGTGCATAAGATATTCGATCACTTGTGCATACTCGTTTTGTGAAACCGCTTCACCTGAATTCTTTGTTAAGCCAAGGGATCCAACAGATTTTTTTGTACCATTAGAGTAGTTTTATACTCTTTCTAATATTGTTTGAGCATAATGAGATTGGGTTAAGATAATTTTATTTGAATTTTCTCTGATTTTAATCCCAAGAATAACATCTACTAATATCATATCTTTCATCTCAAATTTTTCTTTGAGCATGTTTTTTGTTTGACTAATAATGTTTTATTGGTTCCAATAATGAGCATATCATATACATATAGATATATCAAAATATACCTATTTTGGAAGTTTTGTAGTATATGGACTTATCAACATTCATTAATTTTGAAACTGTTTGACAGCAATGCACTTTTTGTCACCTCTAGTTTGTATATATTTGAATCACTTAATCGGTGTGAATTAAATCTAGAGGTTTGTTAGTTCTCTCAACATGAGGTGAGGGTGTTTTCGTGAGTTTAGCATGTACGCATACTTCACATTTTTCTTTACTTGTTTTGCATTTTGGGATTAGATTTAAATTCATTAATCTTTGTATGGATTTGTAGTTAACATGGCATAATCTTTCATGTCATATATCAAAAGACTCACCGAATAAGCAACTGACTCTTTCTTATTCATTGAAACTTTTAGAGCTATAACTTTCGGAAAGATTTTCATTACATTCATCTTGACAAGTTCATCCTTAACATACCCATTTCACAAATATATTCCATTCTTCCTAATCATTAACTTGTTCGCCTCAAGAGTTGTGGCAAATCCATTCTTGTTGAGCAAGGTTCCTGAGATCAGGTTCTTCCTCATGTCAAGCACATGCTTCATATTTTGCAGTGTGACTTCTCATTCAGATGTCATCTTCATAATCACCTTGTCGCGGCCTTTAATCTTAGAGACTGCAGTGTTTCCCATAAACAATTTCTCATGAGTCTTGCTTTTCTGATAGGTGCTGAACATCGCCCTATCAGTGCAAATTTGGGTGGTTTCCCCATATGTCAACCAACCACCATTCTTTGGGGTTGTTGCTTTCAATCATGTTGACCTTAGTCACCACTGAAAGATATCCTTCTCAGTGAGATTCGCTTGAACATTCTCATTTCTGGTTTTGTTGGGATACTTAGAAGTCTTTTTGTCTCATTTTGTGGAAGTAGTGACATTTTCCCGTGAATTTATCCACATTTTTTTCAGCACCTTTCTTCTTGAAGTTTGGTCCAGAAACCTTTAATGGTGTTGCCATTTTGAAAGGCTTGGCATGAGAGTGGGCGTGTGTCTTTCTTTTGCCTTTCAGCTCAGCCATGTTGACAATATGCTCCTTAGCATCGAGTTTGTCATCATTTTGGTTCATGGATTCCATCTTAAAACTCATGATGAGCGCCTCGAGATCCATCTTCCTCTTTTTGTGCTTCAGGTAGTTCTTATAATCTAAATAGCATGGGGAAAGATTTTGAATGAAGCTGATAGTTGTGAATGTCTCGCAGATGGACATTCCTTCAAAAACAATTTCATGGCAGATGAGCTGGAATGCTTCCACCTAATCCATGATGGGTTTTTTAATCTCCATTTTGAAGTCATGGAATTTTGCAACCACAAACTTATGGCAGCCAGCGTCCTCACTTCTGTACTTCTTGTCCAATGATCTCCACTCTGTATTTCTTGTCCAGTGATCTCCAGAGCTCTTTCGTCGTGGGAATCTTAGTAAGACTCGGTACAATGGGTCAATGAGGCAGTCCAAAATGTATTATTTGCAGATGAAGTCAGAATGCACCCATATGTCAACACTTGCGAGCGTGTGCACATCCTCAACCCCGTGAAAGATAATGGGCTTATCCTCCTGGATAAGTTTGTTCAACTTATCATTGTGAGGAAGAACATCATCTTCTTTTATCACGTTTGAAGCATTTGCCATCAAATTTGTATGGCATCAGTCCTTTAGAGATTAAAACAGGAACAACCGAAAGAGTTTGAACTGCAACCGGAGCACTTGTGGTTCCTTCAACGGAGCCCGTTTGATAAAGACCAGCACCGAAGAGGCTACGGCGAGTGGTTTCATCAACAATGTTTCCTACTAGAATGTTAGATGTTGTTGTTGATGTGGTTCCAGCGATTGTCGACGTGGTTCCAGCTATTGTCAAGGTTTCATCAGTTGCTGCAACGTTGGTAGTTTGAACATCGATGGTGGTGTTGTTAGTGTCCGTCATTTTTCTGTTGAGAAAACATGAAAGCGGATTAGTACTCCTATCAACAAATAACATATTATTTTAAGGAAAAATAATTGTATAAAATCAATTCTCATTTTTGGTGTTTTCAGTAGATCGAAAAAGCGTTACATATCACCAAATCATATCGATATTGGTATGAAAAAATGTTTTACAAACTCGATTAAAAGCGTTTGCATAAACCGTTTTGTGTAAACTTAGAATTTTTCACAAACTTACTTTATAAAGCGGTCATGAAAATGATTCGTATATAGAACGTTTTTAAAAGTTAAGATCAAAAAACGTAACGCAGATAAACTTAAAGCAAATCGCAAACCCGTTTAGACCAGAGACCAGAAACGTTTCGCGGATAAGCTAAGCGCAAATCACAAACACCATTCCAAATGTAACCAAAAACATTCGCAAATCCTTGTAAACCTGTTTTATAAAAACGTAAAATCAATTCGATTAAAGCTTTAGACATAAAGCAATTTAGAGTTAAGATTGTAGAAGCCGAAAATATGAATTGATACAAACGATATAAATAAAGCGATGTTAAGGAAATATACGAATCAAAAGACAAAATGAAAACCAATAAGAAAACATTTCATAAACGAACATGGAGTCGAGATACAATCTCTTTCCTTAACTCTAAACATTCACTCCGTAGTGACATGGGACTATGCAAAAGATCGAGTCCCATGATACAATCATGGCAAACGATTCACGCTTCACTCGTTAATGTCCTAATGAACTAATAACTAGCTGAGCACGTTAGCAAAGATCTCTGGAAATCTCGAGAGTGGAGAATTGAAAAACTTTATCTGCAAGATTTTCTCTATTTGACTTGTTTTGATCTTTTGGCGAACATATAAACTTCATATTGTTTTCAAACAAATTATGCGTCGTGTACACACAAACATCATGATGTTTTTGAGAATTAAATATGTAAAAATGTTGAGCTTAATTTGGCCTAAAATAAACATCTTTTAGTGGCCCTATGACCAAAGTCTCCATAGCCCGAATCTAACCGGCCGGACAGCGGCGGCAGCGCGCGTGGAAAACCATATGTTCTTTTGAGTCGTTTGAACCAATGTATGGGTGAAAACATATATATACGTATTACTCCATTTCACCTTTTGTTACCGATGTGAGACATTTCCCATTCCTCATTATAAATATATTTTGTGATGTCCATTAGTAAAGCCCATATCTTTTATTTTTCACATTTTTATTAAAGCCTAATGGTTTTATTTGGTCCAACATTTAGTACACATGTATCAAAACATTGCTTAAGTCACAACTTCTCTTCAAAACTAAAACCTAATCTTAGACCCATCCATTCAGGCCCAACATAAACCGGACCGGTCTATCCTGGTTTATAGAAAGTGAGTTGTTCAATGTTCTTTATCACCAGTAGGAACAATTGCTAGAGAAGAAGCTTTAACTGTTTCTTTTCTTTCCAATGCACTCTGAGTATTCTTCGGTTCCTGCAAAAACAAAACTCGATTACTGTGAAAGATATCTCTTAAGTCCTCTAAACTCCCTGTTTATCGACATTTTAGTCAGTGTATCTTCAAGAACAGAGCATACCTTCTTATTTTACGACGAGTAACCATTACTCATACAGTTTATGCATCAGCATCTGTTCTCCACCTAAAAAACACTTGTTAAACGATTTCCACTTGGTGATACCATGAGTTTCTGGAGTTCTTGTGAGAAGGTGTTATGAGATTCCTTGTGTAAGTAATCCTGCTTCTCCAAATATATATTTTGACAATCAAAAACAAATTAGTTTAACGACATATGGGTAACGAAAAAGCTACCATAATGAGAATTATTTCAACAAACCACCAATATGTTGTGGGTCCATCCTCGCAAAGCTATACATATCTATACTGTTTAAAGCCTTTAAATATGCCCAAGGAATCTGAAGTTTCCTCTTCGTATTTTAGTCGTATAAAATAGGAAAACTCATTCTGGATGCTCAAAATTCAATGGGTAATGTGAGAGAAGAAAAATTATTATATTATGTTCCTTTACCTCATCTAGATCAAAGCAATCATGCAGTATTAGATTCTCGAGCAGAGTAATACTGTCTTCATTGAAAATATATCCGTAAAACTTGCCAACAAAATAATTAAAGACGATATCGTCACTAATACTAATTTTCTCCGACAACATGAACCTCAAGAAACTCATATCGATTCCAGATGTTCTGGATAAACCTAGCAAATACGCATCCAAATTAATTTTGTAACATCCCGTTCCCCATCGTCCGACCGAGGTTGTCGAGCGAAAGTTATGGACATGCGTCTACTCATTTTACACACCCGACGTATTCACATACTAATTCCAAGAGTCGACAGACGCATTGTTTCCTTTGAAATACCAATCCACTCATATTCATATACTTCTACTTATAGTCATGCACACATAAAAATGGAGAGGGAGGGAGTGAGTATTGGAATACTCAGAGAAATGGTTCTAGTCTAGTCTCCATGCATGATACTCTACACTAATCGATGCAGGAAAGAAGGCTGGCTAGCCACTACAATCAATCAATGCAACATATCATCTCAAGACATCAACATTTCTATGCATTTCTATCAACCTAGCGATCAATCAATACAATGAACTCAATCATTACCATACAAATGATTTGACCGACTCGACATACACCACAGCCCGCTCACGGTGACCCTCTGCGTGTCAGCCTAACCTGGGAGATCTTACATTCTCAGAATGTCTCCCATCTTCCTAAATGACTACCCGAGGTTCAACTCGTTGGCTCTCTCTCTCTCCGACTCTGTCTACCACCTCGTCTCAATAGACATAATTATGACACGTCTCAGCTTAACTCGATCTTATGGCGTCCCTAACCACCACGGGTACCTCTCATTAGGTCAACCCGCGGGAAACCACTATGACTGCCTCTTGGCCCCGCAGGAACTCACATATAACCACTACGGCTGCCTCTTGTCCCCGCAAGAACTCACATATAACCACTACTACTGCCTCTTGGCCCCGCAGGAACTCACAACATTAGACGCCACCCGTTCTCGGTGTCACAAACAGGACAACAAACAAATTCATTGACTCATTAACATTCTCATTCAGTTTCTCATTCTCATAATTTTTGTCTTCCTCATTCACATTATCATTCTCATTTTCTTTCTCATTCTCGTTCTCATTTTCATTCTTATTAACTCATTTTCATTCACTCTTACACATACTCATACTAGACTCGATCATTAGACGCCACCCATTATCGGTGTCCCACACAATACACTTCGCAGCCATCACATATGCAGAGCATTCACCAAAGGATACCAATTGTCATCTCATACCAATTGCAAACTTCACAATCACTCTAGGCGTGCAATTCTTTCTAGTAACTTAGCGTCTCATCTCAATCACCACATAGGATCATAGAAACCAATCACACAAACAAGTAAGCATTCATCATCAATCGTCACAACACACAAGGTAGTCCATTAAGTCATTTTTAAACTGTGTGACGGTTCTTATGCATCATGATCCATTCATCTATCATCCTAACTCCCATTATGATCTATCAACCTAACTTTCAAACAGGGTCTAACCAAATCTTAGTTTCAACACAAAAAAATATAGAGATCAAGAGAACATATTTGGGATCGAATCACCTCACCTTAGGTTTAGATCTGGATCTGAATCTAGAGATCTGGAACAAGGGAACAAGAGGAAAACAATATCGGTTCACCACTCGGCGACCACCACCCACGCGCGGCTGCTCGGCAAGGAGAGAGAAGGCGGACGGTGAGGAGAGAGAAGGAGAGAGAGAGAAGAGAGAGATAACCATGGAGAGAGAAGAGCGGAGAGAGAGACGACAGCGCATGGGGAGAGAGAGAGCTTGACAGCTAAGGCTTTCGATCTCCGAGAATTCTTTTTAGAGCTTCACTTCAGTTTTAGAATAAGACAAAAGAGAGAGGGACTGCTTTATTTATAGGGAAAGAGAAGAGAAACCCTAAGTTTTTGTCAAACGGGTCGTAGACAAGGCTTTCTCTTTCTAAAAAAAGTTTAGTAAACATACAGAGATAGCACATGGGGAAGTAACTCCATATGCCCTTATAAGAAAAAAACTATTCTCTTTACCCCTTTCTATTCTCATTACCTTTTTTTCTTTGTAATTCTAAAATTACCCTTCTATGTATTTATTATATTTTTTCACTTCACTAAATTAATAAATTAATTAAACACTAATAAATCAATTACTATGTGGCCTCTACTTCTCTTTCTTCTTCTCCACATACTTTGTTTTTTTTCTTCTACCATTGATGAATTTGAAGCTTGAAAAATAGGTATATATGTCTGTTCTTAAAGAAATTTGTTCTGAAATATTATTTAAGTGAAGTGTACATCATCGATAATATAATTTAATGTAAAAATTAATGGGTATTTTTAGGGATTAAAAACGATTTATAAAATTGTGTTTAAGGACTAATGGGTTTATTATGTCCCTTTTTATGGAAATTAGTTTGGAATATCATTGAAACAAAATGTACATCATGGGTAAAGTAAAAAAAAAGTAAGATTTGATGAGTGTTTTGGACATTGAAAATGATTTTTAAAACTGTGTTTATGAATTGGTGAGTTTATGATGTCCGTTTTAGAAAAAAAATTTAAGTAATATTATTAAAACAAAGTATACATCTTGGGTAAAGTAAAACATGTGAGATTTAATAAGTATTTTGAGAGATTGAAAATAAATCTTAAAACAAAGTCTATGAGTTAATGGGTTCAATGTGGCTTTTTTTTTAAAAACAAAAAAAGTTTTATGGAATATTATTAAAATAAAGTATACATTATGGGTAAAGTAAAAAATGTAAGATTTGATAACTATTTCGAGAGATGAAAAATAATTTTTAAAACCTTTTTTGGGGTTGGTGGGTTTATTATGTCTGATTTTGATGACATTTTTTCTTGAATATCATTAAATAAAGTGTATAATTTTTAAAAATGTGTTTTATGGACTTTGGGTTTATTTCATTCTTGTGAAGAAAGAAAAAGATAGATTACCTACCACATATATTTACCACATATATTTAAAATGGTAATAGAAGATGATAATAGTGGTTTAATCAAACAATATCATCCTAAAAAGTAGATAAGTTCATAAAAGGAAAATTTCTGAGTATTACTAAAATTATTAGTTTTACTGAGACAAAACAATTTTATTAAAACTATTAATAAAACTATGTTTAATAGTTATATTGATATTATTGGTATTACTATGTTATATATTAGTACTAAAATATATTAGTATTAATAATAGAAGATGGTACAATGCGAGAATTAATTACATTTTTAGAAATGATCATTCTATTATATATTAGGGAAAATGCAAAATCTGTCTTACACAATCATTTGTTTTAATTACGGAAGATGTTATATGAAGAAAATACACCTTGCTATAAATGATTGTTGTCATTACACACACTTTACTACAAATGGTACTGCTGAGTGAAGAAACATCAGTAGATGATGAAGCCCCTGACGAGTAAGCATTTGAGTTATCTCTAGTCCCGGTGCTAGACGAGGCATTATCTGAAGAAAGATTCGTGTAGTTGTTGTGTCTGTTTACTTCCTCTGGCTTGTGTCCTTTGACTTTCAAGTCCATAAAATCAGAAATCAAACCCAGTCTGGTTATGTTCCTGTTCTCTATATCCTTTTCCCCGTTAACAACTTCACCACTGCGGACATACTTGGCGTAAGCTTAGGATTGTCTTGCGTGCACAATATACCAGTTTTTAGGTACCGGCAAGCTTCCTCTGCGTCAAAGACTCCGTTTAACCCTGTGTCAACAAGATCCACCAGCTTATTCCGCTCATAAGATCCCAAGCCTGTGGAATCCAAGGAAAAGGTTATCTTTCAAAACAAAGAGCTTAGACCAAATAAAACACACAAAGAATGAGAGAATGATTTTGTCTCTGGTGAGTTGTTAGAAAACGACTAAGCTAGACTTACTATTTCTAGAAGATACTGATACCCCGTGGGTAACCGTGTGTTTATGTTACTTCTTGCACTGACTGTCTCCATCAGAAGGACTCCATAGCTGTAAATATCAGCTTTACGCGTCAACTGCCCCCTACGTCAAGCACCTGCACTTTTTCAAAGAAGCCAAAAACAAACATTTGGAACTCACATTGTACCCGCAACACGAGAGCTGACATGAGTCAGGTTCGGTGGCATAAGCCTTGCGAGTCCAAAATCAGAGATCTTGGAAGATAAGTCTCTGTCAAGTAGAATGTTGCCTGCCTTGATGTCTTTGTGAATTATGTGCAGACGTACTTCTTCGTGAAGAAAGGCAAGACATTTAGCAACCCCAACGCAAATTATGGACCAAGTTCTCCAATCAAACTGTAAGGGAATCATTCCAATGGACAATGTAAGAATATGCACAAACCAAATGGACAATGTAAGGGAATTGTCCCACTCAGAAATAATCAAACTCTATCAATGACATATGCACAATAGGAAAGGAAACCAAAAGTCAACACCTTTCAATGAAAAAACAAATCCACAATCAAAACACATAACTGCTGTTTTGTTCCATAGAAAAGACAACTTGCCAACACATCTACTCCCCTTTCGTCAGTTTAGCCTCCTAAAGAAGTGTTTCTTCTCACATTAGTAGATATGTACATTGGCATTATGAAGAGCTCGGAGCTTAAAGCGCGGATAAACGTGGACAGTACTCTTGACAAAAGTTTTCTTCTCCTCGACATCACAGAATTAAGAGACATAGTTGGAAGTGAAACATACCTGAGGCTGAGAAACCTCGTGCTGAGCGTTGTTCTGAAACATACTTTGAGCTTGGCGAGGTTATAGAAGATTTTACAAGACACTTTGTTGAAGAAAAGGAGTCTATCACTGTCGAATTCAGATGTAAGGCAGAGTTTCGGTCTATTCAGGCCTTTGAGAAAAGGAAAGACAGAGAAAAGTGGCGATGGTGGTGGTTCAGAGGTTAGTGATTGAAGGGCAGGAGAGGGAAGAGAAGAAGAAATCAAGGTCAACTCAGAAGATGAAAGCTCAATTATGATTGAGGAAGAAGAAGAAACGAAGAGAATGTGGCCATTTGGATGAAGAAGAATCCAAAAAGCATCCTTTAGGTTTAAGAACCTGGTTGGATCCCTATAGATTTGGATGGGTCGGATTTTTAGTCAGATTATCTATATTATTAAAAAAACTAAAGTAGTACTGTTTAGAAACATGAAGAACAATATAAATGAGAATTGTTTAGAAACATGGATAGCAATATCCTTTTAGTATTTCTTTTTATTTACACATTTAGTTATTATATTTATAATAAATTAAATCTATCTTTTTATATTTCTTTTTTTATATATTCTACCATTGTATTTAAAATCGATTTAAATTAATTAATTATAATTCTAAAGCTAATGATATTATTGATAATCTCGAAATATCAATTAAAATATAATATATATTATATAAAATAATTTTTAAATATAGTATTACCTTATTTAGTTTAGTCAAATATAAAATTTTGAGAATTCAATTTTCAAAAAAACAAAATATCATAAAATTAATAATAACTCATAAAAAACTACTGCAAAAATTAAAAAAATTAGTATGTTGTTTCATTTTAAAATAAATTAACAAAAAAACAATAGGTTAATATATAAATAGTACAATAACATCAAATTGCATCAAGTTATAATTTTTTTAATATAATATTATGTACAAATAAAAAAACTTATTAACAAATATCTATATTATATCTTTATTATAAAATAATATATTATACTTTATTTGTAAATTACAAAACATAAAAAATATACCTTAGAATTTTTATAAAATCAACAATTTATGAATTTACATTGAACATAAGTTAAATCAAATACCTGCACGGGAGCGCGGATCAAGTTCTAGTAGTAATTAAGTTAATTTATTAAGGGTATTGTCGTCTTTAACCATGTTTTTCATTTAAAAAAAAATCAAAAAAAAATTGTATTTTATAATGGGGATAATTTAGAATTTCTTAAGAAGAGCTGGGACATATTGAGTTAAACTCCTGGTACATGTGAAGATAGATGAGATACCAGAGAGGCTCAAAAGACATACATACGGCGATAATAATAAGTAAGCTTCTTAGTCCCTTCTGTCAAATCTTATGAGTGATGGTGAAGTCATATTGGGGTGGCTTCCTCCAAACGATTATACAGAATTGTGCACACAGTAGTGTAAGCATAAGCAAACATGAAAGGACAACAAAAGCAAAAAACTTCACAGTGGGGAAAAATTACCAGATCCGATCTCCTTCTCAACGAACAGATTCTCACATTTACATGGGCAGACTTCTCAGCCGACGGACTTCGACGATATAGCTACAACAACCAACTTCATCTATATGCTTTATTTTAGGCGGATGGTCATTAGTTGGGGTCTTAAATATTTATCTTAGCCCGTTTTGTGAAATTTCCCATCTTCAAGAAGAGATTTTCAGTTTCTAGGGTTCATGGAGTTCTTCAAGCTCAAATTTGTTTACCCGACAATGGAGGTTTGGGGAGGGTTATTTGAAACGAATCTTCGTGACGAATCTCTGGAAGAAGCTATCATTCGTATCATTTCATATGCATTCCTTCTTCCTCGTGAAGGGAATCCGGAACCGTTATGAGGTTACAGATGCATTCAATGGGTTTATGAGGCTTTATTTCTTAAGCTATAACGGTCATTAGTTGTGCTCTTAAATATTTATGTTAGCCCGTTCTGTGAAATTCACCATCTTCAAGAAGAGATTTTCAGTTTCTAGGGCTCATGGAATTCTTCAAGCTCATATTTGTTTACCCGACAATGGAGGTTTGGGGAGGGTTATTTGAAACGAATCTTCATGACGAATCTCTGGAACAAGCTGCCATTCGTGTCATTTCATCTGCATTTATTCTTCCTCGCGAAGGGAATCCAGAACCGTTATGAGATTACAGATGCATTCAATTAGTGGGTTTCTAATGTTACAGATGCATTCAGTTACAGATATATTCATATATCAGACTATAAAGTATAATAAATTAAAATAACAATTTGCGTGTAGCATAGACATACACTTTTCTATTTAGTGACTAGGGTATGTCCGCGCTATTTTAATTTATTATACTTGATAGTTTGATATATGAATAGATCATTTGGTGTTGAAATTAATGATTTCCATGCACTTCACATTTTGATGGTGATTTGTAAGTGTTGCTAATCGATATTTAACATTAAAAAAATCTGATTGTAGTCATATTTTTGTGAATTCAGTAGATAATCAAGTAACCATTCTTGAAAAATCCGAAGACATTGCGGATCTGATCCAATAATATACGATGTAGGAGTACTGTGTTATAATATTAACTATTGTAATCATTTTGAGATCTTAATAGAATCTCTCTTTTTCATTGGTTTAGATTAATTATACCTTAACTTATCTATACTATTAAAATAGAAGGCCTTTTTTTGAAGCGCCCTTTTTTGAAAGTATTTACGAATCATTACTACTACCTTATTTTAAACATATGCGTTTAGTTAAATATTTTTAGTACTGTTTGGAAACAAAGATAGTAGTATAAATGAGAATTGTTTGGAAACATGAATAAATATATTATATAAAATATTTTTAAATATAGTATACCTTATTTAGTTTACTCAAATATAAAAATTTCAAGAATTCAATTTTCAAAAAACAAAATATCATAAATTAATAATAATTCATAGAAAACTAATGCATTCTAATACAAAATTTAGTATATTGTTTCATTTTAAAATAAATTAACACAAATACAAGAAACCACAAAAAACTATGATTTAAATATGAATTATTGAATAAACTTTTACATCATAAATACACATAATTAAAAGAAGAAATTCCAAAGCTTTTACAAACCAGTAAAAATAGAATATAAACCACTAAACTAAAAGCAAAAGAAAATAAAATAATATCAACCAAATTTTTGGAGTTTACATGCATAACTAACCTATTTTCGAGAAGACTTCCATGAAGTCTTCTCACTTTTTTTTCTTAACAAAGAAAAGTTGGAAGACTTCTAGAAAGTCTTCCCTAGAAAAACAGACATAAAGTCAATTGCAAAACTAACATATGCATTGACCAGAAGACTTCCATGGAAGTCTTCTCGGTGGAGAAGACTTTCAGTTTAGTCTTCTCCACGAACCAAATCTGAAAAAATTAAAAATTCTTCTTAAATTTGGTGAGATTCATGTTTAACTTCTCCAAGTACATATCATTTCTTAGTGAAAGTTACATACTCGTTCTTGACCAAGAATCATGAACTTTAGTAATATTAATAAGTTTATAAATTTTGAAATAAAAAAGTTGGGATTTTGGGAAGGAATAAGAGAGAAAGTGAAAGGAAAATAGTTTGTGTGTGCAAGAAATAAGAATATAAAGATGTAGATGTTGATTTTAGAAGCATTAAAAGCTTTAAATTGGTTGTTCATAGTGGTTGGTATATTGAAGCCAATGAAAATATTATAAAGACTTGATGAAGATGATGATGATGATATGGTAATAGAATCATTTTCAAAAAAAAAAAAAGTAATGGCATTTTCGTGAATTATCCGAACTTCTAAGGTGAAAAGGAAAAGTGAAAGTTTCAAAAAAATCATGGGTTGGTTTTGCAATTGACTTTAAGTTTTGAGTCATTTTTGCAAAAAGCCCAATACTCTAAATCATAAACACCGAACTTTTCCGAATCAATAACAGTATATGTCTAAATACTTTAATAAAAAAATTAGCTTTACTCAAATAAACTAAATCTTGGAAAGTTGTTAAATTATGAAAACCGAATATAGTAAATCATAAATAGATGAGCAATCTAAGCGTTATCATATATTCTAAATATTGTAACAACCAATCATAACATAAAAACCACATCATTTAGTAGCTTAAATCTATATAATTAAAACAAGAAAATTTTATTTACCATAACTTGAATAAACTTGATCCGCAAGATGTATAATCCACTAAACACACGACTAATTTTAAGAAACAATATTTAGTTTGAATACCCTAAACCATAGAACTTTTCTTTTCCTATATATACCACATTTTGACCTCAAAGCAAACACAAATTTCAATACATTTCTCACAATGTCTTCTTAGAAAAAGTTTATGTATCTTGATGAGATTAGACCGTAAGAGACAACATGGATGATTGAAGTCAAAGTCATCCACACCTGAAAACCATCACAAGCCGGTTTTGGTGAGACTATAGAGATCATTCTTGCGAATAAAAACATATACATTGCGATTTTTTTTTGGTTTAATATTTTTTTAACATAATTCGTCTTCTAATTGAATTGTGATGCATGTTCTTCCAGGGGATCAAAGTTTACGCTACTTGGAGAAAGAACTATTTGAGATATTTGAAAGAATCAATGCATTGTTGGCGAATGGAAAACTATTGACAACTTCCAAGTTAGTGAACCCGGAAAACATTTCTGGCCGACAAAACTTATGTACCAGATCAATTTCATCAATCAGACGGTTATTAGGTCCTATGATTTTCAGAATGATGACATGTTTCTTTCCTTAACAGAATTATATTCTGTTTTGAGTGGTCGATTAGATACTGATTTGTTAATTGGTATTTTATTTTTACTTAATTATATTTTACTATATTTATTTTAAATTGGTTATAATAATCATATTCTGCTATATTTATGCTTATATTAATTATTTTAATCTTGCTACTTTTGTTAAATATAAACATCCTTGGACAAGCCATAGATGGTGGGGAGCTCCAAATTATACAATCTTATGAAAATGAGTTAAAAAATAGAGTTCACCTTAAGAAATATCGGGAAAATAATTTAATCTCATGTTTACATCCAAACTTTTTTATATTTTTTTTGTTCTGTGACCTACTTTATTAGTATTTGACTAAATATTTGATATAATATTCATGTGATGAGCGGCTAAAGTATTGTTTGTGAGAATTTTGCTGAGAAAATGGAAACTCATAGAGGTGAAGCACAACTTGGTGTGGTTATGTGTTTGATCTGAGTTGCTAAATCAGATCATTTAGAGGTACATTGTATACTCATTTTTATTTTATTAACTTGGATTACTAATTATACATTTTTTAGGTAATTTCCAAATATCAAATGGTTATAATTCCTCCAAATTGTTTTCAACCCTATCATAAAAGAAGACGAGGAACTAGAAGAAATATAAAATTATTATTTAGCCTCTGATTTGTTAATCTTTATTTAAACCATATTTACAATGATATGCTAATCGACTATTATTATTTTTTTATCTAATGTAATGATAGTTACATACTTAAACTTAATGATGACTCGATGAGCATTGTTGAAACAAACAAAGAAGGGAAACATATTGATCATGAGGCAAACTCTGAGACTCAGCAAAAGCAATGGTAACCGATTTGAAGGTTCCAGCGATCGACTGGTACAAGCTTTGGGAGCCACAAATGTATGACTAAACCTTTGGTCCCTTAATTCTCAAAAACTTGATCTAATTTTTTTTTATCTACAACTTTGGCTGGAGCAGTTTTACGGTTGTTTAGAACTGGTTTTACTCCTTTTGTTATAGGATATTATCCCAAACTTAAATCGTTTTCTGTTTTATTTTATTATTTATGCGTTTGATTATTTTAAATTTAGGGTTACGCTATATTGCTAAAATAAATAATGATTGTTAGGTTAGGTGTTAGTTTAAGATTAAAGTGGAAGTATTTTAACCTGTATAGAAAATACATAGATATTTAAGAAAGGAAATGAAGTTTTTTTTTATATTGTTAGACCTTATATGTTTTTTTCATTTGCTTACTTTGTGAATTATTTTTTTAGTGTGCTTTTCGAAGAAATATATTATTTTAGGGATTATGTGTGATGTTAAATTAATTTGAAATTGTAGTTTGAACAATTACTTCATAGATCAGCTTTTTAGATAATGGTTGGACAGTTTAGGGCATACATTATAGTGTAGATATCAATAGTTGTTGGAAGTTGTAATGTATAGAAAATCCGATTCTTCTTTTCTTACAAATGATTGAAAGAAATAAAATAATTATAATGATTTATGTTTTTTTAATATTTTTATGAAATACATTTATTGTTATTGTCAATTAATGATTTTTAAAAATTTGTTTAAGTTTTTGATGTTTCTAATGATGATTATTTTAGAAATTATTTGTGTTATTTTTGTGACATAATTGAAGAATATTTAAATTTCCAAAGCAACCTAAAATTGTTCCATAAATATAATTTTGATTTTGTGTTATCCAAATTTATCACTAAATGAATATCATTATCATATTAAATCTTATCATGTAGTTACAACAATATATTTGAGACCTTTAAACTATTTTATTTATATATACAATTAATTTTAAATATTTTATTCATATTTAAAAAAATATATTTTTGAAATTTATCAGAATATAGAAATCTAACTTCACGAAATGAATAAATAAGGAATCTAAAATCAACATGATAATAAATAATTTAAATTAACTCATATAAAAAATGTGATATTAACTAAAAATAATCATAAATTACTAAGAATTATATAATAACTATAAAGATATTATATTAACTAAATAATAATCATATAAATCCATCATATTGTTATAATGTAAAAATCATTAAATACACTTTTTTAACTTCCAACTCAATATGCTATCTGCAATCTATATTCAAAGTTGATTAATATATATATATATATATATATATATATATATATATAGTTAGTTAGTTAGTTAGCTTACAAATTTATTACAGTTTGTATAAATTTTTGAAAGGAAAAAATATCCGCACTTCCAAAACGCCGGTCAATCTCTAGTACTCTTTAAGAGCATGTGTCACAAACTATAACATATTTGATTTATTCAGAGCAAAAAAGGGCCAACAGCTCATGAGAGTACAAAGGTAGGCATTACGTGTAGGAGTAACACAAACCTAAACATCTTGAAATAAGCGAATGCCACTATTAAATATCAAAATTATTTTATATAAAAAGCTTTGTTTATGTTTATATAAAAGTTATATATATAGTAGTTATTGCTTTTTATTTTAATGAGATCATATGTTCTTATAGAAAATATAAATTTTATTTTTGTTATCTTATCGAGTTATGTTATATTTTACATGTCTACTTCTTGACCAGTAAAATTTATTAATTTACTGTATTTATTTCATTTACTAATTTATATTGTTTTCACTATATATAAATAGTATTTATTTTTTAATTATTTTATGTCACTAAAATGAACCTTCAAGTTATCAGTTGAATATTTGTATTACCAAATATATCGACTAAAGAAAGAACTTCATTGATTGTATCATCGAATTTGTTAAGAAAATACATTTCAAACTGGACATAACTTATAATCGAGTCGAACCAAAACCAAATTGGTTTGAGTTAAACTGGTCCGATTTAGGTATCGATCTCGAGGCTTTGTCTATGCGTGTGAAAGAGATTTCATTAAAATGAATTAAACCAAAAATGTATTTATTTATTTCAAATGAAAACAAAGCAAACAAACTGATTCAACAACAAACTCCCGAATAATTTAAAGGAATTCAAATCTGAAAATTCATTTTAGCATATGAATCTTATGCTCAAATGATGAATCTTATGCTTAAGAGTTATTAGTCATGTTGATGTTAATGAGAGAAGAGGCACCCAGAGTCACATTTTCAGCGGAAGTGGTGACGGCTGAGTTTTGATGACTGCTTTGTGCGGTCTGCAAAGAAGAGGAAGAAGAAGAGAAAAAGGGGTGGTAGAAAGATTTTAAAGAAAGGTTAGAGATTTGCTCTGATACCATATAGATTTGTTGTGAAGATGAGCATTATTAACATAAGCTACTGCAATATATACATAGTAGTTTTTGGGCATTTTCCATCTAGAGTTCCGGATGCGGTTGTTGCTCTGCGGCGATAGTTACAGGGAATCAATTACATGATTGATATATACAGAATATCGCTGCAATACATCCCAAGTTGTTGAGCAAGATTCTGATGCATCTTAAATTAACCCTAGAGTCAACTCTCTCAAATAAGAGATCGAATATAGCACTTAGAGATCGAATTCACAGGGAGCAGGGGCACATAATAGATCAGATTAAATGTAAGATCAAACTAGACAAGTAATTGTTTAAGTAGTAAATAATAATAAAATCAGTAAATAAGCTAGATGTGGTTTTGATCACAGATAAGAAAGAAGCTAGAATTTCAGGTTTAGGCAATCTAAATTATGATATAATTGATAAGTGCATGTGAGAATCAATCCTAAAAGTTGAATACAATTGTAAGATCTCCAGTTTCCACTGCGAGACTACGTGTTTGAATCTATATTCATACTCTCATATCCGATACGGAATGAGTGTTGATCGATACACCTATAGGGTGTCTATCGATATGTCTTCCAAACAAGATTTAAGCTTAGATCAATTTTTCACTAAGTCGGTTAAACTAGCTAGCTATAGCTCGTCACTACAAGAAAACGTGAGAGTTGCGACTACAATTTACGACCAGAAATGTGTAGTCGTAATTTTACGTCTAATGTACGTCGACTTTACGACTAACTGAGAATTAGTCGTAAGGTCGACATAAATTTACGACTAAATAGATTGGTCGTAATGTAGACGAAAACTAACATCTGATTTACGACTACATGAAAAAGTAGTGGTAAGTTAGTCGTAATATTACGACTACTTTACATATAAACGTTTACATCTGATTAGCGACTAATTGTAGACATAAAGTAGTTGTATATTACGCCTAGATTACATCCAACATATACCATCTGATTAACAACCAACTTACGTTAACAATAGTAGTACATTTGTAGTTAAGTTACGATAAAACTTAAATTCGTTGTTACATTGTTACCTACCAAAATTGAAATTTCCTTATAAATATGATCTTATTCCTCATTCTTAAGATGCACACAAAAAAAATGAAAAAGGAAAAATAATGTCTGGAAATATCTATGAGCTTAGGAGTTGGATGTATGCGCATAAAGATTCAAGGAAAAGAGTGACAAATGAATTTATCAATGGAGCAGGGATATTCATGTACCAGGCCGGACAAACGTCGCTCACAAAGGAAACGAGTAAAATATTTTGTCCTTGTCGTAAATGCAACAATACGAACTTTGCTGCTTGTGAACCGGTTTGAAAACATATAGTTAATAGAGGATTTACTCCACAGTACTATATATGGTTTAACCACGGAGAGGGTGATAACATGAATGAAGCTAGTAGTAGTAATCAGGTTGAGAATGTTCGTAATAGAGATGAACCACATTGGCCTTCTGAAAGTTACCTTCAAGAGGATCATATGGTAGATCATGATAGGATGCATGATATGGTTATAAAATGCATTTCGTGAAACAACATCAGTAATGGAGGAGGTAGAAAATATAGAGGGGCCTAACTTGGATGCAAAAAGATTTTATGAAATGCTAGCAGCTGCTAATGAGCCAATTTATGAAGGTTGTAGAGAAGGTCTTTCTAAATTATCATTGGCAGCTAGGATGATGAATATCTGATCATAACTTACATGAAGTTTGTATGGATGCATGAGCTGAGTTGTTTAAAGAGTATTTGCCTGAAGATAATTTGTGTGATGAATCTTATTATGAGATTCAGAAACTGGTTCATAGTCTTGTCTTACCTTCAGAGATGATTGATGTGTGTATAAAAAACTGTATGCTATACTGGGAAAAAGATGCAGAATTTTTAGAGTGTAAATTTTGCAAGAAGCCACGATATAAACCGCAAGGACGTTGACGGAATAGGGTGCCATACCAACGTATATGGTATTTACCTATTAAAGATAGACTGAAGAGATTATATCAATCTGATAAGACGGCAGCATCGATGATATGGCATGCGAAACATACCCATAAGGAAGGCGAGATCAATCATCTCTTTGATGCAAAAGCGTGGAAACACTTGAATTCCGTGTACCCTTATTTTGCAAGCAACCCCCGCAACGTCTATCTTGGGCTCTGCAAAGATGGCTTTAGTCCATTTGGAATGTCTGGAAGACAATACTCGCTTTGGCCAGTCTTTTTGACGCCACACAACCTTACACCAGAGATGTGTATGCAAAAGGAATTGCTTTTCATGAGTATATTGATACCTGGGACAAAGCATCCAAAGAGGTCCCTTGATATTTTTCTACAGCCTTTGATAGAAGAGTTGAAGGAACTATGGTCAACAGGTGTGCAGACATATGATTGTTCAACGAGAACAAACTTTACAATGCGAGCAGTTCTTTTGTGGACCATTAGTGACTTTCCTACATACGGGATGTTGTCAGGTTGGACGACGCATGGGAGACTATCTTGTCCTTATTGTATGGGAAGCACATACGCATTTCAGTTGAAGAATGGTAGGAAGACGTCATGGTTTGATTGTCATTGGAGATTTCTTCCAATAAACCATTCGTACCGAAGGAACAAGAAACTATTTCGGTCAAAAAGGGTTGTACGGGATACCGCTCCACCTTATTTATCTGGAGAGGAAATCAAGGAGGATATTGATCACTATGGTGGAGTACTAGACACAGTCAACAAAGGGGGTAATTGGCATACTCCTGCAAATATGCCTGATGGTTACGGGACACAACATAATTGGCACAAAAATAGTATATTTTGGGAACTTCCATATTGGAAAGATCTACTTTTGCGCCTAAATCTTGATGTGATGCATATAGAGAAGAACTTCTTTGACAACATCATCAATACGTTGTTGAACCTCCCCGGGAAGACAAAAGATAACAAGAACTCAAGGTTGGATTTGCCTGCATTATGTTATAGGATTGAACTGCATATTAGAAACAATGGGAAAATTCTGGTTCCCATTTTCAGATTGTCTGCAGAAGCAAAAGCGGCGTTGTTCAAGTGGGTGGCATCAGATGTAAAGTTTTCTGATGGATATGTTTCAAATATATCAAGATGTGTTGATCGACATGGACAAAAGTTTTCAGGGATGAAGAGTCATGACTGTCATGTGTTTATGCAACGACTTCTACCATTTGCATTTGCGGAGTTACTTCCAAAAAATGTTCGCTTAGTTATGTACTTTATTTTAAAAAGTTATGTTGTTTGGAGTTTAGAAGTTAGTATAACTAATCATGTTTGGGGTATGGGGTTTGTGGTTTCGGTTTTAGGGTATAAAGAGAAGGCGAAGCTAATTAGTTGTAAATGGCAGTAGACCCTAGTTGGTCGTAAATTTACATCTGACGTACGACTAGTTTGGGACCCAATTAGTCGTAAAGTTACATCTACTGTACGACTAACCTGGTCAAATAGTCCTAAAATAGTCGTAATATTACATCTACTTTGCGACTAAACTGGTCAAACAGTCCTTAGATGGTTGTAATGTCTTTCAAAATTTCTTATACATACACACCAATTTTCATTCTCAAATCACAAAAAAAAAGTTTAAGAATCTTTGAAACAGATTTCTAAATATATCTCCCATAGAGATTTAATATCAGTGGCCTGAGATTCCTCCGAAGAAACTGAATTTTCAGTTTCTACGGTTGGATTCTCAGCCTCTGATAAATCTCTTTGGAGATATATTTGCGAATTGTTAAAAGAGATTTATCCCAGGCTTAGGGATAAATCTCTTCAAAAAATTTTGTATTCCAAAAGTGGTCCCTAATTAGTGGTAAATATCGAAGTCCCAAGTTAGTCGTAAATTACGTACTAGAATACGATCATTTGTCCCAGATTGGTCGTAAACCTTAGATCCTAATTGGTCGTAAATGTATTTGGTCGTTCATTGGTCGTAATTGTACATCCAATTTACGACCAATAGTCTCCCATTAGTCATAAATGTACATCCAATTTACGACCAACACTAAAATTCTATATATACTCGACTTGCCGAAGCCATTTGGTTGCTCACTCCCTTCTCTCTAACAACGACTTCCCTTCTCTCTAGGTATGTTTTTTTTTCTTTTTTTTTTTGTTTTAGGTTAGTTAGGTGATTATATTAGGTTTGGAATTAGTTTAGTATTAAAATAAGTTTAGATTAATTTTATATAATCAGTTTAAATTGTTTATAACCATTTATGTTTTTTAATTTTTTCAGATTGACGATATTGCTATGGCTGGCGGTAGAAAGAGACTTAGGAACCTTGCGCCTAGAAACTCGTACGGGAGTACTTTTCTTGGTCAGCTAGATCCATCGGCTTCTACCTCTGGTATATCATCCAGCCAAGTCCCTGAGAGACAAATTCCGAGTGCTTTGTATGTGCCTCCACAAGCATACGACCTTGTAGTACCTCCATACTATCCGCAGTATGATGACCCTGCTCCATACTATCCTCAGTATGATGAGTCTCTACATCAGCCCCGGTACGATCAGCATCATCCCTCACACCATCCTCAGCAGCAGTCTACTGCTCCTGAAGCTGCTCATCCGGCTCCTGCAGCTGCTCCGGCTCCTACAACTGCTTCGGCTCCTGCAGCTGTTCATCCAGATTTGGTGGTGCCACCGAATGCACCATATGCAAGATATACAGTGGAAGACATTGTCCGGATGCCGGGACGAGAAGCGCATCCAAACTGGTCTCTTACACCGGAACACGTTCGTGTGACTTGGTTCAAGTGCTTTGCGGTTAGTTTTAAATTTTAATATAATTTTATTTTATTTTTATTTAAAATCATAATTTAACTAACTTTTTTTTTCATGATATTTTTTGTAGGAAAAATGGAATTGGTCCATTGGTGTCAACGAAAAGGTGAAGGAAAGGTTCAACAAAAAGGCTATGGTTCGCCTAAAGAACATTGTTGGCGATTGGATGGAAAAGTGGAGGGTAATGGGGGATGACGCAAAAGAAACCTACCTCAGCAATGATGTTTGGACTGACTTGAAGGCTTATTGGAATTTGCCTAAGTCAGTTCAAAGGTCTCTCACTTGCTCAGCGTCCCGGTTGACCCGTGATGAGGATGGTAACCTGCTAATACCTCATACTTCCGGACAGACTCCACAAGCCGGAATAGCACTACAAATTGTAAGTCTTCGATCTTTCTTAATTTTTATTAAATATAAATTAATTAAATATTTATTAAATTTGTGAGTTTAATAAATTTTATTTTTATTTTTAATTTAGGCTGCCAAATAAGGAGCAACACCTTCTTTGGCCCGAATTTACAGGACTACCCACCAGCATTCCAATGGGACGTTTGTGCATCCTCAAGCAGAGGGGGTCTACAAAAGTGTAGAGGCTCAGATCCAGGAGGTCCAAACTAAGTTGTCGCAACAAAGTCAGGAAGGTGCACCGGTCCACCTCTCCATCATCGAACAAGACAAAAATTTTGAGCAGGTAAAATCTTTAATCTTTTAATTAAATTTATCTTTATATACATTTTTAATCTTTAATTTAGTTTTACATATGTACTAATTTAGTTTTATTAATTGAATTTTGCACCGAAGAAGAGGGGACTTATTGTCGGGATCGAGACTGTGAACGATGTCCCGAGGGCGAGAGTTGAACATGCTGCAAGAATGCAAGAAGATTCTTCTCTCCGGAGGGATTTGACAGCTGCCAACCGAGTCATAGAGGATCACAAGGACAAGTTTGGGGCAATGGCAAACATGATCAATCTTATGCTAGAGTCTAACCCAAACGTAAACCCGTTTCTTGCCTCTACGTGGCAGACTCTACGTCCAACCTTTAACCTCGACCCCACTCCGGAAGAGCAGGCGGATTTAGAGCGATATGCGGATCAGCGTGGTTTTGAGATCTTCGATGAAATAAACCTTAATGCTTAGTTTTTTTGTTTTAATTATTTTGTATTTTGAATATTTTAATATTATGGATATTATTATTATGTTTATGGATGAATATATATTTTCTTTTAAATTTATCAAATTAAAAAAAATTAAATTAAATTTAAATATTTGATTTTTAATTAATTTATAAAATTCGTAATTAAATATATCCAACGTAAATTGGTCTCAAATTTACGACCAATGAACATCTCCATTCGAAGTAACTAGTTGTTCATGTACGACTACTTTACTTCGAAAGGAGATGTTCATTGGTCGTATATTTGAGTCCAATTTACGTCTAATACTTACGTCACGTTCACGACTACCAACATTACGATCAATTTACGACTTCTTTTATTACGTCTAACTTATGACTAATTGTTTTACGACTACATTATGACTAAACCTCGTAGTTGTAAAGTTACGACTAATTTGCCTCTAATAGTGAATTACGACCAGCGGTTAACAACTAATCAGAGTTGGAAGTTACTTAGTCGTAATACCCTATTACGACTACTTTACTACTAATTTTGTAGTCTCCAAAGCCTTGTTTTCTTGTAGTGCGTGTCTAACAACTTAGCTCAGAAGAATTACTATCAGGAATGAGTCTACTCTCGTAGTTATCAATTACCTAGATCATGATTCTAGTTAGCTACTCTAGAATGCAAGCAATAAGATCTAACTCTATGAAGGATTCTAGATAATCACCTTAGCAGTTCTAATATCAATAATTCATCATAACCATTATAAACCCTAAGTCTAACAAAGTGTCTACTCAGACATAATTTAACCAGACATAAATATGAACACAATGAATTACATAATTAGATTAGAAATGGAAAAATCAGAGTTCCAATACAATACTTCAAAGGAGTTCCTATATCTTCTCTCCAAAACCTTAAGCTTCTAGGAATAATACTAAAAATCTCTCTATGCATGTGTTTTTGTGTTGCCTAAACAATGACATAACTTAAATATTTTATGTCAAAACTCATCATTGGTATTCTTGTAATCTGTGAAGATTTCTGGGACAAATTATTGATCTTGGTCCGCAAGGCCTTCTCGCATCGGGTGTTGGTCGACACCAAGGATGTGGGTCGACCGACAATTTCTTTGGGTATCGACTCTATCGTCTCTTCATTTGCTCAGCTACGGATTTAGCTCCATTTAAGCTCCATTTAGCTCCATAAATTCCACAATGCTCCAAAACGTACATAAACTTGTAAAGACCCTAAAATAGACTCAAAACATAATATAAAGACTCTAAATGAAACATATACTATGGCATAAAAGAGTTCAAATCCATAGTATATCAGATTCATACTCAAGAAGTTCTCTCACACCTAAAATTTTGTTTGTGATGTTCTTACCTTTTTGTCTCAACAAGTATGATATGTTCCTCATTGAATGCTCCATAGACTTGTTCCTTGGTTCATACTCTAAAGTTTTTGATCAGTCTTACATCCACTAAGCTAAGTACCCTTCTTTTTCTTTCTCACTACTTGTTTCTTATAACCTTAGCCTTCACTTTCCTACAAATTCATTATAGAGAAATTTACTAGAATAGCATTAAAAAGTTGTTATATGACTAGAATAACATACATTTTTTTTAAATTACTAATATGTTTTTAACCCATACTAAATTACATGAAGACCTTTGATTAGTTTTTTTAACTGAGATTAGTTTTTTTAACTGAGATTAGTTTTTTAACTGAGATTAGTTTTAATATTATAGATTCCACATCACTAATCCACGTCACTAATAATTGTGATCAAAAGAGAAAGAAGAGGGAAACACAATCAAACGACGTCGAAAATTAAAACCCGGTTTTAACAAAAAAAAAAAACATAACTTTCTTCAACATCTTTAAACCCTAACCATCGACATATTTGTTTATCGTTCTTTGTCTGAAATTGTCTGGTCGAACTTATCTTATCTGATATTGTCGTCATCAAAATCGTATTCTCCGCAAAATCTACTCTGAAATCGTCTTCTTCGTAATCTTCTGAAATCGTCTTCTCCGGTATGTTGTGAATGAGTTTGATTTATGTTGTGGCTGAGTTTTATATCATGTTTTGGCTGAGTTTTTTTTTCTTTGCGGCTGAGTTTGATTTATGTTGTGGCTGAGTTTGATTTATGTTTCGGCTGAGTTAGTTTTCCTTTGCGGCTGAGTTATATATCATGTTTAGGCTGAGTTAGTTTTACTTTTTGGCTGAGTTATATATCATGTTATGGCTGAGTGAGTGTTCCTTTTCGGCTGAGTTATATTTTAGGTTATGACTGAGTTAGTTTTTCCTTTGCGGTTGATAAATATATGTTTGTCGTGGCTGAATTGGCTTTCTATTGCGGCTCAGTTATATATGTTTTTTATGTTCAGATGGATGTTCCTCAAGAACAAGCACATGATTACCCTCCAAGACTATACGCAGAAGGGGATTCTAATCTAGAAAATAAAGTGATGAATCACAATTGCCATATGGGAGACTTGACGGAAGCAATAAGACATGATGTGTGGGATCACCTGAAAAAGTTTTCCGTTGGAATAAATGCTAAGCTAGCTGATAGAAAATTCTTGTGGTCTGGTAGGACTGTACACTATCTACTATATAGACATCTGCGAGTATATAAAAAAGAGATTTGGAGTCTCGTTGTTGATCGACCTATCAGGTTTAGCTTACACGAATTTGGTGACGTCACTGGGTTAAACACAGATCCACTGCCGACAAAAATATTTGAACCTGACCAATACAAAATGTTGTAGGAGGAGTTGAATGTCCCGCATGGGATGGGATCCAAGTTAGATGAACTGAGGCCAGCATTAGAGGTATGTCGGAGCTGGACTTTTGAAAAGCGTAAATGGTTAGGGCTCTTATTTCTTCAAGCTATGGGACTTTATGATTTGTATCATAATTCGAGGATACCATTTGAAAGTGCAAAAAGAGTATTTGATGATGAAGCAATGATGACATATCCATGGGGTCGGAGTGTATATGAAGTTTTTGTTAATTCGATTAAGATGTTGTCTCCACAAGGAAGGTCATACACCATAAACGGCTTGAAGGACGTGTTACAGGTTTGGACGTATGAATATGTCAGTTGCTTTGGAGAGCGTTTTGGGAGAGTGGTCAATGAGGAAGAAATTACGCTGTTTCGATGGGGTGGAAAACGTACACATGTAAGTTTTGCGACTGTCATCTCTGAGGAGATCATAGATCATGGCGTGGTAAGGTTTTAGGCTGAGTTTTTTTATTTACTTGGTGGCTGAGTTATGAGTTATTGATGGCTGTTATTTTTAACGGTGGCTGAGTTATGATGGCTGAGTTATTTTTAAGGACGACTGAGTTATGATGGTTGAGTTATTCTTAATGATGGCTGAGTTATTTATTCGATTAATGACTGAGTTATGAATTATTCATGGCCAAGTTATTTTTCATTTGATGGCTCAGTTATGAAGGAGTCTTTACAAGAGCAATTTTCTCAATGGTCGGATGAAGGAGATGACCCCCAACTAGTTAACTTGATAACAAACATACATGTTGGTAGGTTTTTAGAAGCTTTTGGGATGTGCAGAGGAATGAGAACAAGAAAAGAACGAAGTCTGAAGTTTCATCAGCAGTTGAGGCACCCATGAAGAAGCAGAAGAAAGAGAAGAAGAAGGAAAATGCAGAGGGAAAGGTTGCTACCGAGGAGACAACCATTGCGGCTCTGAAGAGCATAATGATTAATCTATATAATATTTCCAGAAAGGTTGATAACTATGATGATAGATATGAGATAGTTGACTCGCGGTTAACTGTCTACGATTTCAACATCGTTGATTTAGCCCAAGACATTTCAAATATAGATAATAACATTGGTGACAGAGTCAAAGTTGTAGTGTATGAGCGTCTGAAAGATCTGAGGGTAGGAGAAAACAATGTAAACCCCATCCCATCTTAACCCTCACCACATGATTTTTCGCAGAAGCCGTTAATAGTCCACCACCAACGGCAAATAAGACCCCTGCTAAAAATTCCGTTAATATTCCACCCACAACGACACATATGACTCCTGCTAAAGGTTCCGGGGTGAAAAAGTTTTTGGCAGAGCAGGTTGCTAAGGCCAATGCCAATGTTTTGGACGGAAATAAGGTGAAAATAATTTGGTTAAGGATTTTGGTAATACTGAGGTTGATTTCATTGATGTTTCTCCTACTTAGTAATGGCAATTGGGATCACCAGCCCCACTGTGACCCGCCCCGCAGCGGTCTTTATCTCTGGCGGATTTCTGCGGGTCAGCCTGCCGTGACCCGCAGCAGTGGATGGCTCTATCCAAACCTGCCCGCTAACTATTTAGGATTTTGCGGGTCGGCCGGTGAGTCGTGAAAGAATTTGAAACTCAATGATCATTTACAATCACATATGACATTCATCAAAAACTCAATGATCTTTAACATGGATTGTTCAAACACTAAAGTGCATGGCTATTCAAGAACCAAGAAAAATTTATATACTTTAGGTCTATTATTCAATTTCAAACTATTAAGTACTATTGGTGATAGGTTTGAAATTTTTAGAAATCGTATGTATAAGTTTGAAATATATCAAAGTTGTAGATTGAATAGCCTATTGTGATTTAAGTGTGTTAGGAGGTAACTCGTTTCTATCTATGTAAGAAGCTTCTATGTACTGAAAACTCTTGTTTGATTTTTTTCCAAGTTTCAATTATCGAGATGAATCAAAAGCTTTTAGAAAAGTGAAATCTTTTTTTTTTGTTGTTGACTCTAACATAAGATGATGAGAATAGCTATATGAACGTCAGAAGTTAATCCGAATGCATTTTTCTTTAACAAAACGGAGATTTCGGTCCTGGTTCGAGGCTCAACTGTTGGTCTTTTTCGTGTCCAGATTTTGAAAACTCAAAACACTACTACGTCCAACCTGACAAGACCTATGCTCAATATTGTGCGAAACTTGAACATCATTACTCTCTAGACACAGAGCAAGTCCATTCACCGACCTAATAAACAAACAGCACAAATCAGAAAAACAACCAACCCCTTAAAGAGCTTACACAAAAACACTTATATCAAAGAAACAGCCAAGAAGAGAACGGAACAAAAATGTAGCCATGTAGGTCTCGAATGTCCCACAAACCCGCGTCAGCCAATCCCACATTGGCCCATATCCGAAACTAACCAACCCGCAAGGCCTACAATATCTCGGGCCTAAGATATGTAAGCCAAACCCACCCCACAGTGAGACCTTACGGATCAGGCCCGCGGACCCAGGTCCCAATTGCCATTACTACTCCTACTAAGGACCTAGTATACGGACGCGGGTGCAGAGGCAAGCCAAAACAGAAAGAAGATGAGGAGGTTGCTGCTAAGAAGAAGGAGGCGGCTGAGTTAAAGAGAAAGCATGCTGAGCTAAAGAAGCAAGCAGCTAAGTTACAGAAGCAAAAGACGGCTGAGTTAAGTAAGCAAAAGGCGGGTGAGTTAAAGAAGCAAAAGACTGAGGTACAAAAGGACGCCCTTGTTATTAGAAGGACTCGTGACGGCGTAATAAGAATATATATTACGCAGAAGAAGCATATTCAAGAGGACAATGAGCTTGTGGATGTGACCGATGATCATGTCGCTTTACAAAATGAAATGTCGTTGGAGTCTGATGTGGAGTAAGAGGAGAGGATTAGGTCTGCAAGAATAAAGTTTTATCGGGAGAGAGGTGCTCAATTATCTCCAAATGGGTTAGCAGCGATGCCAGCAGTAGTTGCTCCTTCAACATGTGTTTTTCTTACACTGGAGACAATGGAACGACATGCATGAGGAAGGATATTGAACCTTCAAAAGCAATATATGATCCTATAGCACCTGCTGATCCGGTTAAAATTGATAAACTTATGCAACACCTACAGTCATTCAAGTATGGACCTTTGCACCATTTGTTCATACATCTAATATCATTTTTTTGCATAACTTGACTTGTGTTTCATTGCTAGGAATATTCCACTTCAACAAGCTCACGAGGATATTGAGTTCTACATAATCCTCATCACTGCAAGACCTTGGCCAGACCTTGAATATGGATGAATGTATCAGAATGTAAGTCTACTTTACGACTGAGTTAATTATTCTTTATAGCTGAGTTATTTATTTGTTGTGGCTGAGTTAATTATTTGTTATAACTGAATTAATTATTCGTTATGACGGAGTTATATATTCTATGTGGCTGAATTAATTATTCGTTATGGCAGAGTTATATGTTATATGTGGCTGAGTTAATTATTCTTTATGACTGAGTTATATATTATGACTTATTCTTCTTTATTGACTTAATCTTCTTTGTACATCATATTGTTGCGTTTATTAGAGCATTATTATCCCTAGAATCTTATTTGGGGTTCTTATTTTTTTCTGATTTAAAAAAAAAGAATCGGCCGCCACATTTTAGTGGGGTCCACGAACAGTGTAAGAAACGGTTCTTATTTATGAGTTTTTAGAACCGTTTCTTGCACTGTTCGCAGACCCCACGTGTCAGTGAGTCCCGCGAACAGTGCAAGAAATCCACTTAAGAACCATGGATAATCATGCTCTTAAGGTCCTCATTCAAAGGTCCAAGGGAGATCCCATCCCATTCTGGTCTAAGCGCATTGCCTTTATAGACTCTTGGTACCTTGGAGTATGGGTTCACGATTACCAGCAGTTCAAGCTGAAACCAAGGCAGTTCACGTTCAAAAGCACTGGTTATGAAGAATTAATAAACGATAGGATTCTCATTGACGTTCAGACAAACTTAAAGTGGTTACAAGATGTGGATCACTTGTATGGAGTGATTAATATTGGAGGTGATCATTGGGTGGGGTTTGATGTCGATCTGTTGAATGAGAAGATTGATTGTTACGATTCAATCATTGGACAGGTAATAGAAGAAAGTGAGCAGAAAGTAATGACTGCATTTAGATCGCTTATTCAAGTGATCCATACAATGATGAGTGAGGTTATTCCTGCCAGTATCCGAAAACCTAGCTTCAAGCAGTTTGCATTCAGAGGAAGGAAAGACAAGTACATTCCCCAAAACGACATAGTTGGCGATTGTGGGATGTATTCATTGAATTTATCAAATGTCTAGCGCTAGGTGTAACTTTTGATGGGATATCCGATCAAAATATTCAGGGTTTATGGGTGAAAATGACAACAGAGATCCTCGATGAAAAAGGACATGACTTTTTAGCGGTTTACTGGGTGATCGACCATTAGATGAGTATTTGATTTTGTAATTGACTTTCACTGATTCTATGTTTAGTATAACTCATCCGTTTCGTTTTTATAACTCAGCCATATTTTATTTATATAACTCGGCCAAACCTCAAAAATCCCCTCAAATAGCAAATGTTTAGTATAACTCAGCCGTTTCGATTTTATAACTCAGCCATCTCATTTATTTAACTCAGCCGTATCGAATTTAAATAACTCAGCCAAACCTCAAACATACCCTAAAATAGCAAAATGTTATGAAAGTATATTCAAAAGTTTTATTTAAGCTCCTCTTATCAATATGAAGTAAATATAAATTAACTGAATGTGTAGACTTTTAAAAATTTACAAGTTAAGACTCTATCATGATCTTGAGATATATGTTGTCTTGAAATTAACCTTACATACCTTACATGTAATAGGTTGTGATTCTAACATTTATAAAATAACCGCATAATGTACTTTAAACTGAATGTGTGAACTTATTATATTTCTTATTGATACATAAACCCTAAATCCTAATTCCTAAATCATTCCCTAAATCCTAAACCCTAAACATATCATAACTCAGCTGTATCAGTTAGTTATCATAACTCAGCCGTTACTCGCGACTGTTGATATTCTTGGGCGGGAGTTGAAACATCTGTCTATTTCTCAGACGTTACGCGACCTTTCGTCATTCTATTTCTCTCTCTATATATATCTCCATTCTCTTTTGCACTCTCTCCCATCTCATACTCTCAAGACAAATATAATCTCATCAAAAGTTATGCCGGTAGTCTCTGGTTGGTCAGCAAGCTTAGAGAACAGTGTCAATGCCATACTAAACTCTGCAGATTGGGATAACCTCCCCGTACTAAACCTTGGTCCGGGTGCATTGATTGACCAAACCAATGTTACCTGGTTTAGATTTTTACATGATCTCTCGCATAATATCCTAGACATTCTGATGGAAGGATGGGTACATGAGTGGCCGACATACCGCTTAATTCCCGATCATTTTAAAGAATGTTGGTTTCTTAAACTCGCGGTAAGGACAGACTATGTATCCATATTAGATATAACAACATTAATATTCAGTGATTTCTTTGTTTTGTAGCGAAAATCACATGGAATCCAAGGCATAATATCTTAGTTTGGACACGTTTTAATCTGGTGGCCAGAACAATGTTTCGTTTCAAAATGCGCAAGTTGAAGAAGATTGGGTGCATGGTGGCGAGAAGCCTAAGTGGATGTTAACTAGTGTTTGGCTTGATCTCGTCGATATGTTTGAAGAGTTTGGACCTGATAATTTTGGTTTTAGAATGTAATTCTACGTGTTTATTAAGTATTTTTATAACTCAGCCATTATTGTAATTAAACTCAGCCGTTATGTTTATATAACTCAGCCGTTATGTTTATATAACTCAGTCGTTATTGTAAATTAAACTCAGCCGTAATGGTTATATAAATCAGCCGTAATGTTTATATAACTCAGATGTAATGTTTTTATAACTCAGCCCTAATGTTTTTATAGCCCATTCGTTATTTAAATTAAACTCAACCACAATGTTTTTATAATTCAGCAGATATCATAAAATTAAACCCAGCCTTAATGTTTTTATGATATCAAGACCATAATAATTAAATGTCGCCGTTTATATGATATCTTCTTCTTACAAAGTTCAAATAAGTCAACCACAATGTTTATGAAATTGTTTTTTTTAAATGCCGACCTCATCATGCGTTTCAGGTAAGTTGATTTCGAGTTTTCCTCAATACCTATTATTTTTGAAATTAATAGGATTTCGTTGAAGAAAACCATTACAGGCGACGTCGGTATACGGATAGAAGGATGCCAAAACAGAGTTGGTGTGGTGAATCTGCTGAAATATTTACATCTAGAACAATTAAAACCAGAAAGATTGTACTATTGTTGTGCTAAATGATATAATAAGGTTAGATTTAGTACTTATTTGGTATGTTCTGAATGGGATACTGAGATATGCTTCTATTGGTGAAATCGAAGACATTTATTCAAATGGATGGATGAGGTTGAAGATATGAAGTTAGTGATAAGTGACATGAACAAAGACATGTCGGAACTGAGAATTAACATTGCTCGGTTGGAGAAAGAGATTGAAGGATTGAAGATGGAATCTGAGAGAAGAAGCAACGAATGCATGAGTGAGGTGTTGTGTTTAAGGAATGTGGTGGTTTGTGGTTTCGGTATCGTCATAGTTTGCTTCAACTTCTTTGCATAATCATATTTATGAGCATAAATCAACTGTTATCTTTTAATAACTCAGCTGTATTGTAACCAAAACTCAACTGTAATGGTAAACAAAACTCAGCCATGTCGTTTAAATTACTCAGTTTTATGTTTAATAACTTAGCCGTAATGGTAAACAAAACTCAACCATGTCGTTTAAATTACTCAGTTTTATGTTTAATATCTCAGCCGTAATGGTAAACAAAACTCAGCCATTTCGTTTAAATTACTTAGTTTTATGTTTAATAACTCAGCCATAATGGTAAACAAAACTCATCCATTTTGTTTCAATTACTCAGTTTTATGTTTAATAACTCAGCCATAATATTTTAATAACATATTTAAAGTATACTAACATAAACATTAAAAACACATAAGGATTAAATAAGTTTTGAGTACTAAACATATACATAAAATTAGTCACACATAAAAGGTTTCCCAAGCTTAAGCCAATCGATATCTTTCACTTTGATGTTGAACATATTTTCATTTGCAAGTTCGAGCTCTACTTCAAGTTTTCCAACTCACCCATGAAGTTAAACTTCTCGGTTCCTATAATCTCATGAATCAATTTAATCTTTGAAGAAACATAATTAACTTCAATGAAAGCCTTGTGAACTTTAGATATGGACGGCTTTTCCTCCTTCACCATATAGAGAATCGATGTGTAATGCTCTTATGTTTCATTTTTGGATTTTTTGAAAACTCGAGTAGCATCTGAACCGCTATCCTCCAGGGGACGTTTCATCTCCTTCTTTGAGTCTGACATTGATGCTACATTCATATAGAAAATACGATGTTAATATCTAAATAATATAAAATGACCGATGAAAAACGTTAAATCACTAACTTGATAGAATTTAAGATTGCTAAAGAGAGAAAACGATAACAAAGTGAAGATTATTCTATAAAGTTTTAAGGTATTCTAGAGTATTTATAGTTCCATAAATATTAGCGACTCTTCGGATTTCACACCCCTTCGGATTTTGCACCCTTTCTCTTTAAATATTCTAAAATATTAGCGATTATGGGAAAACGATAACATATGTTTAAATTACTCAGTCGTAATGTTTATGTAACTCAGCCGGTTTTTTTTATGTAACTCAGCCATTTTGTTTATGTAACTCAACCGTATTGTTTTGTAACTCAGCCGTATTGCTTTTGTAACTCAGCTGTATTGTTTTTGTAACTCAATTTTATGTTTTTGTAACTCAACCATGTCGCTTAAATTACTCAACCAAAATATTTAATAACTCAGCCATAATGTTTAAATAATTCAGCCAACCCCCAAAGACTACTTAAAAATTGAAAATATTTAGATAATATATCTTCACCACTCCCTTGTGTCCCTAAACACGCTCATCGGTTCAAACTCACGGAAGAACAACACCACCTCATTGATCCAGAAACAGCGGTTACACATGTTGTCAGACACTTCTCTGTCCAAAATAGGAAAACACTGGCAACTGTAGAACGATGGAAGAACGGTTGAATGAACTCGCCCCAATTTGCGCGAAACTCGTAACCATGCCACAAACTCCATCCCCATTTCAAAGATCGCACTAGTTTCCCAATCTTGTCAACTGATTCCCTTGTAAAACGAGTGAAATTCTCCTCATCATCCCAAAGGATCTTCCGAGCCATTGGGTATGTATAGACGGTACGCTCATATCCTGCATTCGCTGCACTCTTCATGAGAGAAAGTCCTTCTTTTTGAAGGTTAAATGAGAAAAATAAATGTACACCCTTCATATAAAGTGTGCTTGGGTTTCCCTCAACATAGCAAGTTTTTAACAACAGAAGAGGCATATTGAGTCCCTAGGGAAAGGATAACACAACGAAAACATGGTATACCCGATGTCGCTCTGTTGACGCCTTCATCGACTTGCACGATGCTCTCATGATATAGAGATCCCTAAAGGAGTTACCTACCACACGTTCAACCACTAAAGCTTGATATTCTTAAGGCAATTGAAGAATCGGGAAACATTCCATTTTGTCTAAATTTTGTAAGTTTCTAAGAATACCGTCGAAAAGGTGTTTTCTTGGAGATAAACAAATATTGTGTATAAATAGAGAGTTAAAAAGGTATATTGTTCGATAATACACCTTTTAACTCGAGACGTTTTGACTTTTGGGTGGGAATAGATAACTTAACCGTAATTTTTAATAAAAACATAACTCAGATGTATCGTTAAAAAAACATAACTCAACCGTATCGTTCAAGAAAAAACATAACTCAGCCGTAAGCAGAATCCACACATTGCAAGCACTCTTACATCAGACAACTTTTCGCATTATGACCACCATGTTTACAACGAGAACATTTGTGCTCTTTCCTAAGACGTTTGTTCTCAAAGGAAACTTCCAAAGCAGATTTCATCCTACTTTTCTTAGGCATTCCTGGTTGTTGACACACAATCAGAGGCAGGCAAGGTTGGTTAGCCTTGTTATCTGGAACTTCCAGCGCTGAATCAACCGGTGTGATCGACTCAACGTATGCGTTTACCAAATAGCTGATGTTATAGTAAGGACTATACAGTGATATACGACAAACATTTTTGTACTCGGCAGCTGCGATTGCATGCACACATGGCTATTCCTCGTGTTCGAAACGCCGGCATGTGCATTTTTTCTCTTCCAAGTTCACAACATGCAAAGACAATCCAGAAGATCCATATGTAACTTCAGTGTGATGAGCATCAATCCTTTGTACGTTCAACAGTCTGGCGGCAAATAACACGATCCTATTATATATAAAGAAATAAATACATTAATCCTGACTTATGGAACCATAAAGGCTGACTTATGGAACCATAAAGACTGACTTATAGAACCATAAAAACTAACTTATGAAACCATAAAGACTGACTTATGGAACCATAAAGACTGACTTATGGAACCGAGATTATCGCAAGACCGTCATCGCAAGACCGTCATCGCAAGGAATCAAAACTTTTAGTTGCGTAAAAACTAGTGTCACGAATCATCATTTTCAGTGTCAACCACACCAAAAGCTATTGGAAAAATCTGAAAGTTACCATCACTAGCAAGTGTTGTGAGAAGCGTCCCTTTGTATTTACCACTTAGAAACATACCGTCCATAATGACAACTTTGCACATGAAAGGAAACTCATTTATGCTTGCACCAAACGCAAGGAACACATACATAAATCTTCCAAACTCATCGATTTGTAGACGCGTAAATGTACTCAGATTTTCCCTTCTTATCATGTATTGGTACAAAGGCAAGTCTTTAAACCCACTCTCAGGTGTTCCCTCATCAATATCCCTTGCAAATTTCAGCGTCCTATGTGATTTCCAATAATCCATATGTCCACATGGAAAATGATACAAATAAATTAGCCCTATCGTTAAAAAAACTCAGCCGTTATGTCTATATAACTCAGCCGTATCTTTTTAAAAACACAGATGTTATGTCTATATAACTCAAATGTATCTGTTAAATAACTCAGACGTTATGTCTATATAACTCGGCCATATATTTTAAAAAAACTCAGTCGTTGTTTCTATATAACTCAGCCGTGTCGTTTGTATAACCAGCCCTATAGTTAAATAAATCTCAGCCGTAAAGTAAAAATAACTCAACCCTAACATTTATATAGCTCAGCCTACGTTACACCAAACTGCTTATTGATAGCTATTCTGACACTCCTAGGTTGAATGGACGGATTAACGTTGTCGAGAAAGTCCTTGTACAACTCTTCTAAAATATCTGGTGTTGCTTGTTGAGATCGATTAGAACGATCAGTTATAGAACATGTATGATCTGAATCGTAAATACGAACATAAAATGCCTTGGAATCCCCTTGTATATAAGCACGAACTCTCTAGAGACATCTATCAACCCAACACTTAACAATGAGTGTATCCGAGTTGGATACGTCTACACCAACATCAAATTGATCCCTAACCGTAAGAAGTTTCAGCCCTCTCTCCAAATCGGCTTTACTCTTGTACCGTTGCCCTCCTGGAGGGTTTAGGTAAGACATCTCCAACCTTAGAACCCACATATTCCCTTTGGATCCGTTCATCGACAAGTTATGAGATCTCTTTTTATGAGGTAGTGTCGGTGAATCTTCGTCTTGTTCTGGAGAGTCACCATATGAGCTGAAGTTATCATCTTCAGATGACGCACCATCCGAGTCGTCGTACACATCAAATTGGCTTTCAAATTCATCATCATCTTCATCTTCTTCGACTACTTCATCTTCTCCATCTACTTCGTCACGTTTCTCCTCCAAACTGAAACCATCATAATTTTCGTATTTAGATTCAACTTCTGATGAAAACTGAATTACCTTTTACGCTTCTCTCTTGCTCCCTCATTCCGAGTAATTTCGCTTTCTCTTTTCTCCGTAATCTCCACACAGAGACGTAGCTGTTCGATTTTACTTAGGCTTAGAAAACCTATCAACTTTCGAGTATTAGAGACATAAGCTGGTGGAGTATCGTGCGCCATTGTTTTCAAAGATTTATTCGAGAATATGTAGCTCAGCTGAATATGATGGCTCAACCCGCTCAATCACTACAAGAAATATGTACATTGTTAGCGCGGGAAATATGTTATATTAGATGTTTGATAGCAAATTCATAAATGCTATGTATACGGCAGCCATCATAGGTACTCCCTCTACTATAGCTTTTTTATGTGACGCTACGAAATATGGGTTTACGATAGCAATAAATAGTGATGTTATTTATGTAACTATGGCACGACTTTTTTTGTTATAAATTGATTACAATACATATTTTGTGCCATGCTAGGGTCTTCTATAATAGCAATCATATATTTTGATAATTGTTGTTGTTAAATGTTATACATAATTTGTTATAGCTTTGAATATCTTATGATACTTTAGTTAGTAGGATATATAAAATGTTATGATTATGGATTATAACTATTTTTTTGTTATTGTTACTTTATCTGAAAGCTATGATTTGGTTATTTTTGTTATTTGCTTTCACATTAGCAACGTCATAACAAAATATTATCATTCATAAAATATGTAGCAAATACATAAGTCATTAGACATAAAGGTTACAAATGCAGTTTGAAAACACAAAGTACAATCATTAGAAATAAGATAATACATAAGTTCATAAAGCTAACTTCAAACTAGCTAAGTGTGGACCAAAGTTCTTCATTTTCCCTGCAGGCAGCAACAATAGAAACTGCATTTGTAGTTAAACAACAACAAAACACCAAATGCTAAGCATGTCAGCATTTGCCCTTTGAATCAAGCTGAGCGGAAAGTTAAACAAGTCCACAGCTTTTTACCTCCAAGGCTGTGCCTCCTCCACAGGGAAATACCAGCAAAACTTTCTTGAAAGTTACATAATCTTGTTCACCATTCAGGGCTTCTGTACTTTGACATATTCGAGTGGTGATGATCTTAATCTCTAGCTCGTTCTGCAGACCGCTTTTTCAATCCAGGACAAAGACTTTAGCTCGTGTTCCCGGCCGTCCTGCGAATGCACGAACCTAGAAAGGGTTTCTACCTTGTTATGTAGAACAAAAGCTTCCTGGTCAAAAAAAGCCAAGCCTCATCAGGAGCTATCTGTGAATCAATTAAATTGATTCCAGTCCAATAAGAAACATGGTGTTTATATATTTGATTCTAAACCTTGTTTTCAGTTGATTTAACAAAATTCGAATCAGATTATGTAAGTCTCATAGGAGACATGCAACAAATACCTTTGGGGCTAAGGTAGCTTTAGAATCATCCTGAGGAACTGCTTTTGATTTTTCTGACCCATCAAATATCGACAGAAGTTCACGGATAAGAAGCTTAGACCCTGCAAAGTTTTTTCTGCCGAGACAAGGCTAACAAATTTCTAAATCCATAATCATACAAACTGTTAAAATGAAATGTATGAGCATAAAAGCTAATAGATTACCTTCAGAAAATAATAACGAGAGTAGTTCAGGTGCCTGAAAATGATTGAAAAGTCATTAAGACCCCTAGAAAATGTTAAGATACTCAGCTACTTTGAAAGAGAAAGTAACACCTCTATTTGATCATCAACTTGGAAACCCTTAGAGGCAACCACTGCCCTTGCATCTAGCTTCCGCACCGCAAATTCTACTGTCACTCTTGTTTCTTGAACACCCTCCTATTACAGCCACCCAAGTCTTACTGTGAGATCTTGAGTTAAGCAATAACAGGAAGAGTTGTAACAAGACAATATTAAAAGAAAAAAAAATTGTACCTGTAATGCTCGTTGCACTGGTGCAGTACCACAGTACAGTGGCAACAAAGTAGGATGTATGTTCACTGTCCCTATAAAAATAGTAAACATTTAACGTCAGATACACAAGCCTCTTCTGCAATATTGAGAAACGTTCCATTAAGAAGCAATTTTCTACTAACCATGTAGTAAAATATTAAGAAACTTGTTTGTAACACCCGTATTTTCCAAAATAATATAATAAATAATAATTCTGAAATCTCCATTTATTAATCCTCATAAATTATTTCCAAACACCATAAATCTCATAAATAGCAATAAATCTCGTAAAGAAATAAATCCGATAAAAACATAAAACCGAAAGTCTGCAAAAGAAATGAATAAAACTCCCAAAAGCACCAATCCGATAGCAATCACTCCTGCTCGTCGGTCTCACCTGAAAGGGGGAAAGAAGGAGGGGTGAGTAACAAGGGAGTCACTCAGTGAGGTATGGGATGTTAAACCGCAAACCACTGACTTAGTACATAGCACTACAACTATGTAAGCCTAGCTCTAGTATGAAGCAAGCACGGTGTCTACACCACAAAGAACAATCCATATACATCTAGTCCAACTAACACCCATGCGCTCATAGTACACAGCTACTCCCTACACCGTGCATTTCCTCATAAGGATATATAGATACCCGCTGCATCGATAGTACAGTATGTCTTTGTACCCCCGCACTCAACCACCCGCTGCGTCGATAGTACAAATGTCTCTGTAGCCCCGCACTCAAATCCCGTTGCGTCGCTAGTACAAACGTCTCTGTACCCCCGCACTCAATCACCCGCTGCGTCGATAGTACAAACGTCTTTGTACCCCTGCACTCAGAACCCGCTGCGTCGCTAGCTCAGACATCTCTGAACCCCCGCACTCGCACATAGTCCCTAATATATATCTTTGTATATATATATATATATATCAATACTCAGCATCAATTAATTCATACAATAGTTGAATCCTCTATTATCCTATTTCCGGTTTAACAATCAATAAAAATAATAAACAAGACTCACAAGCAGACTCAATTCACAGAGACGGATCATGTTTCGAAACTAGACAATTCATAATGGCAGTACTAAACTAGTTCGGGATTTAACGGAATAACTCTCACCTTAGCAACTTGGAGAAGTGGTAGCTATGAACTCCAAATGCTCAAACAGACTCCAAATCTGAAATCAGGACGAAAAATCGAGTCAGAACGCCCTTCGAACGGTCAAAAAAGGATAAAGGGCAGTTTGGTCAAAGTCAACAGAAAGTCAACGGTCAATGGTCAACGGTCAACCCAGTCAACCTGGTCAACGACCCGACCCGACCCGATTCGGTCAACCCGACCCGACCTGCGACCCGACCCGGCCCAACCCGCGACCTGACCCGGCCCATTGCCAATTCGGCCCATTACCCAAACCAAACCGGCCCAATTAACCTAACCAGTCCAATTGCCCTTAACCAATTTGATTTCAATTAAACCAGGATCAAATCAATTGCAAATCGGTTTACTCCTAACCAGAAATCAAATCAATTACAAACCGGTTTACACCTAACCCGAAATCAATTGCAAACCAAAATCAATTGCAAACCGAACCGGCTGACTGGTCAACCGGGTTGACTCGCCGAATTGACTCGGTAGAGTCACCGAGTCACCGGCGAGTCCCCGACGGCTGGTCACCGGCGAGTCCCCGACGGCCGGTCCCCGGCGACGGCAAGGGGGCTGCGGTCCTTATCGGAAAGTTACCGGCGGCGGCGGAGGCGCGGCGGCGACACGGCGGCGGCTTCCTGGCGGTGGACGGACAGTAGTCGGAGACAGATGCTCCTGCGGACGGCAGTCGGCGGCGGTGGAGCGTGGGCTACACGCGTGGCTTCTCCAGCCGACTGCGGTGGCGCGTGAGATGCACGCGCGGGACAAAGCGAGTCCCTGGTGGTGTGTGAGGGCGCGTGAATGGCGGTCTGGGGCTGCGCTTCCGGCTCCGGACTCCTCTCGACGTCACGAACACGATGGTGGCCTTGGATTTGCGAAATACCACACGGTTAGAGAGATACGATCGATTTACTAAATGCCTGAAACTTAATCAGTCGGAAAAGGTGGTTCTGGGAGTTACCTTGGGCGTGAGACGGTGGTTGGGTATCCGATCTCGACTCTAAACCTGGTGGCGGCGACGGTACGTTCTCAGATCTCTCCGACGGCTTGATTTCTGCAGAGGTTCGACGCTTAGAGATTTTTGAATAAAATAAACTGCAGAGACATGTATTTAAAGGAAATACCTAGGGTTTCTGGAGTGACAATTGGGCCTTGATGGGCTCGAGAAATTGGGCCGTTACAATTCTCCCCCACTAATGGAGAATTCGACCCCGAATTCGGCTCCTGAACCGACTGTCTAATATCCTTCTGAAACAGCCCTGGATAGTCAATCCTCATCTGAGTCTCAATCTCCCAGGTGTCCTCCTTGATCCCATCTCTCTCCCAGCGCACTCTAATCAAACTGGTCATCACACCCTGAACTTCTTTCACTTGCCGCTCTACAATCTTAACTGGTAGACATGGTACATATAAATTTTTACCAAGGTCACTTGGTGGCTGCTGCAAAATGAGCTCTGCCTCTCTCACAACCTTCTTCAAAATTGATACATGGAACACGCTATGGAAGTTTGCCAACTCCGCTGACAACTTCAGTTTATAAGCAACTGCTCCAATTCGCTCCACAATAGGATATGGTCCCATATACCTCGGTTTAAGCTTCTTTAGCTTCCGAGTCTTAGATCCTCCCTGAAATGATCTCATCTTCAAGTATACTAAGTCTCCTATCTGAAACTCCAAATCCTTCCGACGCTTATCTGCATAACTCTTCTGACGGTCATGGGCTTCCTTAAGACGAGTTTTGAGCATCTCTACCTGCTTTACGGTCTCTTGAACCATTGCTGGTTCTATGACACTTCGTTCACCTAGTTCTGTCCAACAAAGTAGTGTGCGACAAGGCCTACCATAAAGCGCCTCATAAGGTGCCATCCCAATGCCCAAATGATAGTTGTTATTGTAGGCAAACTCTGCTAGAGGTAAATACTTACTCCAGCCTCCTTCCCAATCCATGACACAATCCCTGAGCATATTCTCTGAGGTCTGAATAGTCCTCTCTGACTGTCCATCTGTCTGCGGATGATAAGAAGTACTCATATGGACCTTTGTCCCAAGTGCCTTCTGAAGAGATCCCCAAAATTATGATGAGAACTTCGTATCCCGATCTGATACAATGCTGACAGGAACTCCATGTAACCTTACGATCTCACTGATATAAATCTGTGCCAATTGTTCAGCATTGTCTGTTTTCTTGATTGCAAGAAAATGAGCTGACTTGGTGAGCCTATCCACAATCACCCAAATTGCGTTCTTTCCACTTGAAGTGGTCGGTAATCCAGTCACAAAATCCATAGTGATCATATCCCATTTTCACTCTGGCAATGGCAAATTTTGTAATAACGCGCTAGGTACCTGATGCTCGGCCTTAACCATCTGACACGTCTGATACTGTGATACAAACGTGGCAACATCTTTCTTCATGCCAGGCCAATGATAATAACGCTTCAAATCCATGTACATCTTGGTGTTGCATGGATGAATCGAAAGGCGCGAGTGGTGTGCTTGCTGCAAAATCTCCTTTCGTAGTGGTCCATCATCTGGCACACAAACTCGTTTCCGGTACATGTACATTCCATTCTCAGCCGTATGATACCCAATACTCTCTATCTCGATCTGCTTACATAAAGCTTTATCCTTACCCTGAGCTTCGCGTATCCTCCATGGTAGATAAGCCTGCCCCAAAGCCTCAAGACCAGCTGTCTCTCCCTCCACAGTAACTGCACACAATCTGAGACTAGCAAGTGTACCCGTAAGCTCCTGGACCTCTTTGGTTCCTGAAACGTCACTCCTACGCCTACTCAAGACATCTGCTACATGATTGGCCTTACCCTGATGGTAAGTAATATCCAAATCATAATCTGCTAGCAACTCCATCCATCTACGCTGTCTCAGATTTAGGTCCGCCTGAGTAAATATATACTTCAAGCTTTGGTGGTCTGTGAGAATCTGCACCTTCTCCCCATACGAATATGACCTCCAGATCTTCAGTGCAAACACCACTGCTGCTAACTCCAAGTCATGAGTAGGGTAGTTGACCTTGTGAGGTCTCAACTAGCGTGATGCGTATGCAATCACATGACCCTCATGCATCAATACGCACCCCAAACCGGTACCTGATGCATCTGTGAAAACCTCATATGATATACCCGACCTAGGTAGTACCAGAACTGGTGTCTTCGTCAACTGCCGCTTCAGCTCAGCAAAACTTTTCGAACAAGCGTCTGTCCAATCAAACTTGACGTCTTTGCCTGTTAGTCTTGTTATTGGTTTTGCGATACTGGCAAATCCCTTGACAAATTTTCTGTAATATCTAGCCAATCCCAGAAAACTGCGAATCTCCATAGCACTCTTAGGTGTCGACCACTCTGAAATTGCAGTAATCTTTTCTAGATCCACTGCAACTCCTGCTTTGGAAACCACATGACCCAGAAACCCAATCTTTCGCTGCCAGAAGCTACACTTACTCAGCTTAGCAAACAACTGATGCTCTCTGAGCTTACCCAACACGATCCGCAAATGCTCTGCATGCTCCTCTCTGCTTCGAGAATAGATCAAGATATCATCAATGAAGACGATCACACAATCATCCAAATACTCGCGAAACACATCATTCATCATCTTCATAAAAGTTGCAGGTGCGTTTGTCAACCCAAATGGCATCACCACAAACTCATAATGACCATAGCGTGTACGAAAAGCTGTCTTCCGCACATCCTCATCTGCTATCGCAATCTGGTGGTACCCTGATGCCAAGTCAATCTTAGAAAACCATAAAGCCCCCTGCAACTGATCCAACAACTCATCGATACGCGGCAGCCGATACTTATTCTTTTTGGTCACCTTATTCAAGCCTCTGTAATCGATACAAAGTCTGAAACTTCCATCTTTCTTCTTTACAAACAGCACTGGTGCTCCCCAAGGTGAAGTACTCGGCCTGATAAATCCCTTATCCAATAGTTCCTCCAGCTGCTTTTTCAGCTCGGCCATTTCTGCTGGTGCCAGGCGGTATGGAGCTCGCGAAACCGGTGTTGTCCCTGGTTCCAACTCAATAGTTAGAACATCTGCTCTAGCTGGTGGTGGCCCCTTTAAGGCCTCGAAGACATCCTCAAACTCTGCCACTACTGGAACGTCCTGCATCTCATGTCGTCTATCATCTCTAGCCATCGAAATAGTAGCCAAAAATCCTTCTGCTCCTCTCTCCAATAACTCCTCAGCATGCAACATGGATATGATAGAAACTCCTCGATGAATCTGAACACCCTGAAATATAATCTTTCCATCAGCTCTAGGGATATGAACTCTTGCCCTCGGGCAATCTAACACCACTCTATGTCGTGACAACCAGTCCATTCCAAGTATAATGTCATAGTAATTCAACTCCATCTCTGCTAAGTCTCCCAGAAAATCAGCTCCTCCAAGTATAACTGGTACATCTCGATGGACGCCAATAGCTCCCAATTTCTCTGTCCCAGCTGTCTGAATCTGCTTAGCCTTAGGCTCGAAAATACCCTGAAAAGGCCAAGTTTTGACCAAACGCGGGCTCACGAAGCTGTGGGAAGCTCCCGTGTCAAAAAGAGTGTCAGCTGCCTCACCTCCAACAAAAACCGATCCTACACATACACATTTTCTCTAACTACACATACTAATCACCAAGCAATTTTTTTATATATCCAAAAGAAAACGAGTACGATAAAGATACGTACCAGCTATCGGCTCAGCTCCATTGGCCTCGCCTAAAGCATACACACATGGGGCAATAGCTTGGCGCTTGGCCGCAGGCCCCTTGGTCGGGCAAAACCTGGAAATGTGACCATATTGGCCACAAGTGAAGCAAGCTCCTGGTGCAACCGCTGCATGCGCTGCTGGTGCTGCCTGCGCTGCTGGTGCTGCCTGTGTTGCTGGTGTTGTCTGCGCTGCTGATGCTGCACCATGTGCACCTGATGGCCTAATCCGACAGTTCCTACCCACATGGCCCATCCTCCCACAATTATAGCACTTGACATTTGACTGGTTCCAAGTCCTCTTTTGTGGTTCTGAAGTCCTCTCAGTCTTAGGCTGAGCTGCCTTGAGGAGTTTCTGCTCTTCAGCCATACAAAACTCATGGACCACAGCCTTCTCTATCAGGTCTTCCAAACTGGTGTAAGTCACCACACTGCATCTACCTCGAAGATCAACTCGCATCCCATCTAAGAACCTCCTGATCAAGTCCTCCTCATCCAAATGATAACCAGCAAACCTGCGAAGTCTACTGAACTCCTGCTCATACTCTCTGACAGTCCTAATGTAGAAACCCATTAAAAAAAAAAAAAGATCGTACCGCGGGGGATGGATGGTCGAAGAATTGATCGTGAGTGAACCATGGATCGAATAAGCTGCTGGACCATGGTCAGAAAAAGAGTTAGATTGATCAGAAGGATGTTTTGGAAGTATAACATTTTTGTAAGCACGACGGTTTAGAAGCTCGACGTTTCAGAACCCGACGTTTTCTTAGGAACGAAGTTTTCTACAAAACTTTGTATCCATCAGTAAAATATCATTTGGGAGACATTATAAGTTGGAATCAGGAAGGGAATTAAGCAGGATAGGAAGTAAGCACGACGGGAAGTAAGCACGACGGGATCAAAGCATGACGGGAAAACCCAAAGTTGGGCGAAAACCCTAATTTTGGTATTATCGATTTTTCGAGGAAGCCGGAGGCTCGGGAAATATTTTCCGTCAAGGTCAGGATTCAATTGGAGTTTATTAAAAATATTCATCTCATCAGAACGGGCGTAGAAAAATATTCGGAATTGAACGCGGGACGAAAATTCACCGAAAGGGTCAAAATCAGTCGAATGGACCGAGAAGCTTAAGGTAGCCTTATCTATGAGATAAGAACGTGGTATAACCTGCCTGGCATGGTATGTGGCAAGGGAAGCAGGAGGTGTTGAAGCCCAGGAGAGCACAGCATGCTGATTGACACACAGAAGCATGAAGTGCCGCGTAACCTGCAATCCGAGCATGCTGAGCGACATGTGGGCGTTGTGGTGTAAATATGGATGAGGCCAGGACGTGGAAGAGACATCTGGAGGGCTTGGTGTAATCTGGCATGAAATCCTCATCATGCTGAGAGACATGTGGAGCACGAGCTGCCGCGACGCATGCGTCCGGAGTCATGCGAAGCGACACACGGGCTGCCACATGGTTTGTTTCTGATTGGTTGCTTGTCCTTATAAATACCCACGACCCCCACTCCTTTTAAAACCATCCAGCACACCTGAAAGACACTTAAAAACTTGAGAGAGAAACCAGAGAAAGAAAGTTAGAGTTCCGATCATTTTCGAGTGTTTTTCGGTAGTTTTAGAGAGATTTCGAGAACAGTTACTCTGCTCGATTTGAGTCAGCATCTACAGAAGCTCTGCACGAATAAGATCAGTCCAGACGTGGGTCTTCTTGTGAAGGTCAAGAAGAAAGGGTTTGGATCACAGAAGACGGGTTCGGGGTCAAGGCCACGGTCGACCAAAAACAGTGAGTTATAATCAATTGTTTGCTGAGCTGTTTTCATGCAGGTTCCCATTACTTGGAAGTTGGATCATGGCAGGAGGCCAGGTCTAAACTGAGTAATGGTTTGATTAGTTGATAGTAATGGTTAGATTGATTGAGTTGATAGCATGCTTAGTTATTGCTTGAGAACCATAGTAGCATGCTAATGGTTAGGTTGATTGGTTAGCGATTTCTGAATGCTTAGATGATATCGCTAGGTTGTGAATGGCTAAATATTCTGGAATTAGTCTTTATGCTTGATTCTAGAATATATTTGATTGTGCTTGGTTGTGGTGATTGCTTGAAACCTTGGTTATATTACCGGGTTTTGGTATTTGTTATGTATTACCGACAGCATTGTGTAACCCACATTGCTAGGCATGTATAGGGGGGAGTTAGTGTTCCTTCAGACCTCGTACCCAGCGGGTTCAAGGAAACCCCTTATTCGCTGGATCGGGAAGACTCAAAGGAACGGGGTCATGGCCTATGGCTGAGTGATTACACGACGGTGTAATGTGGCAGTGACCCGAAGGACTGTGGGCTGTCGCGCAGTGACCCGAAGGACTGTGGGCCGCGGTCGGTTGAAAGTTCCTTCTTCCGGCCTTCGTGGTAGGGAGATAGGATATTGCCGATAGTGAAGGAGGAACCTAACGTCACCAGGGCCCGAGTTATATATATATATTATTAAGGGATTTGGTAAACCCTAGTTTATTTGGATATCGATTTTCAAAGACTATATTTTAGTATCGCTATTTTACTCGTATTATTTTATACTACGGGTTTCAGATTTTGGTTATATTATTGCGGCTATTACTTATTTATGCTGTTAGGTGAACCTTTCGCTTTAGATTGTTTGGGGTGGGATAGCGAGGGGTTGTATTTGTTAGTTGGGGATTGTAACTCACTGAGTAATGCTAGATTACTCACCCCTCACTCGTTGTTATTTTCAGGTGACCAGTAGTAAGCTTGTAGCGGTCGCGGGAAGCTAGGCTGGCTGGTGTAGATTTTTATCTTTTTGCTTGCGACGTTTTCAGACTATAGTATGTATCTTTTGCTCGTTGGCATGCCACTACGCTTATAATATTTTGTGTGTTGTGAACCGAATTCGATATAAGATAAATAAATCGATGTTTTGTGTAAATGCCTTGTTGTATCTGATATTAGCTTGTCCAAGCTAACACAACGCCAGATTGGAGTACGGGTTGAGAAGCCTTAGGCTTTAATCTGACGGGACGTGTTAGCGGGCGAACTGGCCAAGTCACGAATTGCACTCTTTTTGACCAGGCTGGAACGCCTCTAACCCGTCATGTAGCACTTCCGAACCTTGGTAGAAAGTCAGCCGTCGGTCAAGTTCTTGTTTGATTGTTGGCTGGGGGTTCGACCTATGCCTAGAACGGTTCGAGGGTGTTACAGAGGTGGTATCAGAGCATGGTTTCGTCCATGCGTGACACAAGTGCTTTCAATGTTTTATTGAGTCAAAAGAGTCGCAAAAAGATGTTTTAGGAAACCAGCCGCTTCCCGCATTAGGTTTAAATAGGAATAGGACTTACCCTTTTATGTGCGTGCAGATGGCTAATCGCGGGATATGTAATGATGGACGAGATCGGATTTGGGGAGAGGATAGGGTTCCAGCAGGAAGAGGATTGGGTTACAGATCAAGAGGATGGAAATGACGTTAGTAAGATGTTTGGACACGACAGGAGCCCTCTGCAGAGAACAAGATTTTTTCCGGTGTATGGCAACAGGACCAGAGATACAAGAGAAGACAGTTTGGCGAGCGTTAGTCGAAGTCGTAATTGGGAGCAGAGACATCAGTATGATCAATCTGCTCAATCAAACCCGAGACCAGATCATAATCGTGCCACAGAAAGACCACAAGATCAAGGAGCAGAAAACACTTTGAAGCTTTTGCACGATGTGATGGCCCAGGCACTTAGTAACCGAAGAACACATACTGATACCCCTAAAGTTTCCAAGCTGTTATCTATCATGAAGAACATCAGATCTTACAGATACAAGGGAGGATCAGATCCTATTGAAGCTCTCAAATGGATTACTATGATGGAGAAGAATTTTGAAGCCATGGAGTGCCCAAAAGAATATATGAAGAAGATCGCAGTGTACTACTTTGAAGGAGACGCAACCGGATGGTGGGACAGCATAGAGAGGCAGCGTGGACATACCATCACATCATGGGAATCTTTCAAGGGAGAGTTCGAAAGGAAGTACTTTCCTCCTGAAGCAAAGCTTCGGCTGGAGCGTCAGTTTATGAACCTAGTTCAAGGAGATAGGCCAGTGAGGAGTTATGATTCTGAGTTCACAAGGTTGAGACAACATGTTTTTGATGGATGTGAAGATGAAGGAACGATGATCCGTAACTTTATGTATGGATTAAAGCCGGAGCTTGGAAGTCGTTTAGCTGGAAGCAACTTTAACAGCTTATCCGATCTGGTGGAGAAGGCTGTTAATGTTGAGACTGTAATAGAGATAGAAAGGATGGTTACACAATATTCTGGGAGACACCCCAAGTTCAACCAAGGAGAAATGTCAAATTACAACAAGGGTCCAAGGTTTAATAAGAGCAAAGGGCGAGGAGGCCAAAGAAAATATCGCGGTAACTCTGGGGTCTGTTACATATGTGGTCAGCCGGGACACATTTCCAAATTCTGTCCCAACAATCAGCGGAACAACCAGCAAGGTAACCAGCAGAGTTATTCACAGATAAGGATCGAGGATGTCACTTGTTTCTCTTGCGGAAAGAATGACCATTATGCTTCGTCATGTCCAAACAAGTCAATCCCTGCGACCCCTCTCGCGATCCGAGCTCCTCCTAGCCGTCCAGCAATTGAGCCAGCACCAAAGAAGCAAAACCTAGGAGGTAGGGTTTATGCCTTAGGTATAGAAAACCCTGACAATGCAGGACCTTCCCACGGTCCCATTACAGGTATAATGGGTATTTAACCTCCTTTTTTTAGTGTATGGAATTTTGGTTACTGGAATTAGTTAGGATTCTGGTTATATTGCATGATCGTTAGGTTGCGCGCTTAGAAATATTTTGATTGTGATTGAGATATTGTTGATTGAGTTACTGTGGCAGGAACCATACATGTTGCTGGTAAACCCACTCATGTATTGTTCGACTCGGGGGCAACACATAGCTTTGTGACCCCTGAAGTAGCTGCCTAGTTTTGGGATTGTTTTGTGGTTGACAGGGTAAACGTGGCAGTCTTGACCCCTGCAGACCGAACCCTTCAAACAGATCAATATATCAAGAATGTTCCACTTGTTATTCAGGAGAAAGAGTTTGTGGCAGATTTGTTAGTCGTGCCTTTGGAAGGGTACGAAGTCATCCTTAGAATGGACTGGTTATCGAGATACGGAGTTCAGATCGATTGTGGAAAGGGAAGATTGTTGTTTGGCAGAGGCAAACGTCCAGAGATGGTATATTGTGGAATCAGTCCTAGTATGACTGTGTCACTGATAGCAGCGTTGAGAGTCCAATATTTGTTTCAAGACGGGGAAGTTTATTTGGTGACTTTATCGGTTAGTGGAGGAGCCACTGGCAATGAGGTTAAGGTTGAAGACATAGAAGTGGTCCAGGAGTTTGAGGATATATTTGTACCGCTAAAGGAATTACCTCCACCTCGGAGTAATCTCTTTACCATTACCCTGGAGCCTGAAGCAAAACCTATAGCTAAGGCACCATATCGGATGGCACCAGCAGAGTTAGCAGAGCTAAAGAAACAATTGGAAGATCTATTGGAGAAGGGATTCATCCGATCAAGTTCCTCACCTTGGGGAGCTCCTGTTCTATTTGTGAAAAAGAAGGACAGAAGCATGAGGTTGTGTATCGATTATCGCGGTATCAACAACATCACCATAAAAGACAAGTATCCTCTTCCGAGGATAGACGAGCTGTTGGATCAACTCAAAGGAGCAAGTTGGTTTTCAAAGATTGATTTGGCATCAGGATATCATCAAATTCCAATTGCCGAGTCAGATACTGTGAAGACGGCATTTTGGACGAGGTATGGGCAGTACGAGTTCGTGGTTATGCCTTTTGGTCTCACAAACGCCTCTGCAGCTTTCATGCGATTGATGAATGAAGTGTTTCATCACTACCTCGACAAATTCGTGATCATCTTCATTGACGACATCCTGGTGTACTCGAGAAGTGAGGAGGAGCACAAAGAGCATCTGAGACTAGTAATGGAGAGGTTACGAGACCAAAAGCTATTTGCCAAGTTCAACAAGTGTTCGTTTTGGAAGAGGGAGATTGGATTTCTTGGTCATATAGTATCAGGAGAGGGCGTGGTTCCTGATCCAGAAAAGGTCCAAGCCATACGAGAATGGCTTAGACCCACCACAGTAACAGAAGTGAGGAGTTTTCTCGGACTCGCGGGCTATTATCGGAAGTTTGTTAAGGACTTTTCCTCCATTGCAAAGCCCTTAACTAAACTGACCGGTAAAGGAATACCTTACCTTTGGGTGGAAGCAACAGAGAATGCATTCAAGACATTGAAGGAAGCTCTCACCACCGCACCAGTGTTAGCTTTGCCCGAGTAAGGAAAACCTTACACGGTTTACACGGATGCTTCACGAGTTGGGTTAGGTTGTGTTCTTATGCAAGATGGGAGAGTCATTGCGTATGCCTCACGACAACTACAGAAGCATGAAGATAACTACAGTACACACGACTTGGAGTTAGCGAGAGTGGTGTTTGCTTTACGGATTTGGAGATCATACTTATACGGGGAAGAAGTGGAGGTATACACAGACCATCAAAGTCTTAAATACCTCTTCACTCAGCCAGATCTTAACCTGCGCCAGCGTAGATGGATGGAGTTTGTAGCTGACTACGACCTAAATATTCGTTACCATCCTGGTAAAACGAATGTTGTTGCGGATGCCTTAAGTCGAAGGAAAATGGATGCAGATTTAGACAAGGATGTGGATATGTTGAATGAAGAGTTGAAGCAAGTGAAGTTGGTCGTTTTGGAAGGACAGACAAGTGAACCATTGGGAGTACAAGCAGTGAATCAAGCCAATTTGATTCAGAAGATTAGAGAGGAGCAACTTAAAGACGAGAAGCTACATAAGATTGCTGAAGAACTCAGAGGGCAAGTCGAACCAAATAGTGCTGGCTACTACTTGGCGAATGATGGAACTTTGCTTATTAATGGGAGGATCACGGTCCCTAAAGGACAAGGGATGAGAGATGAGATACTAAGGGTCGCAAACCATTCTTTACTTAGTATCCATCCTGGAAGTTCGAAGATGTACCAAGACGTGAGAAGATACTATCATTGGCCGGGTATGAAGAGATCAGTAGCGCAATGGGTTGCACAGTGTGCAACATGTCAGCAAGTCAAAGTTGAACACCAAGTTCCAGGAGGACTGTTGCAGAGTCTTCCGGTACCTCAGTGGAAATGAGACTCGATTTCCATGGATTTCATCACCGGTTTACCCACTGCTCCAAGTAGATCGAACAATTCAATTTGGGTGATTGTGGATAGGTTAACAAAGGTCACACCCTTGTTATCTATGCAGGACACGGATAAAGTTGAAGTATTGGCCGAGCTATACATCAACGAAATTGTGAAGTTACATGGAGTACCTTCAGACATCGTTTCAGATCGTGACCCTAGGTTCACCGCAGCATTTTGGGAAGCACTACAGGAAGCCTTGGGGACGAAATTGTTTAGAAGCACGGCGTTTCATCCAGAAACAGATGGCCAAACGGAAAGAACTATCCAGACAATCGAGGACATGCTTCGGATGTGTATTCTCGATTGGGCAGGAAGTTGGGAGAAGCATTTACCGTTGGTTGAGTTCTCATACAACAACAGTCATCATGCGAGCATAGGGATGTCACCTTATGAAGCTTTGTATGGAAGGCCATGCAAGACACCTTTGTGTTGGACGGAAGTGGGAGAAAGAAGAATGTTTGGATCGNTCTCGATTGGGCAGGAAGTTGGGAGAAGCATTTACCGTTGGTTGAGTTCTCATACAACAACAGTCATCATGCGAGCATAGGGATGTCACCTTATGAAGCTTTGTATGGAAGGCCATGCAAGACACCTTTGTGTTGGACGGAAGTGGGAGAAAGAAGAATGTTTGGATCGCCTATTGTTCAAGAGACTACGATAAAGCTGGCGACGATTCAGACCAACATGAAGAAGGCTCAGGACCGTCAGAAAAAGTACGCAGACCAGTCAAGAAGAGAGGTAACATTTGAGATAGGAGATTGGATCTATTTGAAGGTTACAGCACAGAAAGGGAAGGACAGATTTGGCAAGGTTGGGAAACTCGCGGTCAGGTTCATTGGTCCGTACAAGATCATCGGGAGAGTTGGTGAGGTAGCTTATCGTTTGGATCTTCCTGAAGATATGCATTTACATCCGGTGTTCCATGTTTCCATGCTTCTGAGACATATACGAGCCAAGTGCTGTAGAGCCCGAGAGAATTGAGGAGCTAAGGTCAGATCTTACATATCCAGAAGGACCAATCCGATTGGGAGAAAGGCGTATTCGAAAACTGAAGAATCGTGAGATTGCTCAAGTACAAGTTTTCTGGGGAAGACAAAACAGGATTCATGTCACTTGGGAGAATGAAGAGAGATTTAAAGCCGATCACCCTGAGTTTTTCCGAGAGGATGTTGTGATGGAAGAAGGAGGCCCCTCAGAAGCTTAGAATTCGAGGACGAATTCTGTTAAGGGGGGGAGAATGTAGAAACCCGGTAAAAAAAAAAATGATCGTACCGCGGGGGATGGATGGTCGAAGAATTGATCGTGAGTAAACCATGGATCGAATAAGCTGTTGTACCATGGTCAGAAAAAGAGTTAGATTGATCAGAAGGATGTTTTGGAAGTATAACAATTTTGGAAGTATAACAATTTTTGGAAGCACGACGGTTTAGAAGCTCGACGTTTCAGAACCTGACGTTTTCTTAGGAACGAAGTTTTCTACAAAACTTTGTATCCATCAGTAAAATATCATTTGGGAGACATTATAAGTTGGAAGCAGGACGGGAATTAAGCAGGACGGGAAGTAAGCACGACGGGATCGAAGCATGACGGGAAAACCCGAAGTTGGGCAAAAACCTTAATTTCGGTATTATCAATTTTTCGAGGAAGCCGGAGGCTCAGGAAATATTTTCCATCAAGGTCAGGATTCACTTGGAGTTTATTAAAAATATTCATCTCATTAGCACGGGCGTAGAAAAATATTCGGAATTGAGCGCGGGACAAAAATTCACCAAAAGGGTCAAAATCAGTCGAATGGACTGAGAAGCTTAAGGTAGCCTTATCTATGAGATAATAATGTGGTATAAACTGCCTGGCATGGTATGTGTCAAGGGAAGCAGGAGGTGTTGAAGCCCAGGAGAGCACAGCATGCTGATTGACACACAGAAGCACAAGGTGCTGCGTAACCTGCAATCTGAGCATGTTGAGCGACATGTGGGCGTTGTGGTGTCAATCTGGATGAGGCCAGGATGTGGAATAGACATCTGGAGGGCTTGGTGTCATATGGCATGAAATCCTCATCATGCTGAGTGACATGTGGAGCATGAGGTGCCGCGACGCATGCGTCCGGAGTCATGCGAAACGACACACGGGCTGCCACATGGTTTGTTTCTGATTGGTTGCTTGTCCTTATAAATACCCACGAACCCCACTCCTTTTCAAACCATCCAGCACACCTGAAATACACTTAAAACTTGAGAGAGAAACCAGAGAAAGAAAGTTAGAGTTCCGATCATTTTGGAGTGTTTTTCGGCAGTTTTTAGAGAGATTTCGAGAACAGTTACTCTGCTCGATTTGAGTCAGCATCTACAGAAGCTCTGCACGAATAAGATCAGTCCAGACGTGGGTCTTCTTGTGAAGGTCCAGAAGAAAGGGTTCGGATCACAGAAGACGGGTTCGGGGTCAAGGCCACGGTCGACCAAAAACAGTGAGTTATAATCAATTGTTTGCTGAGCTGTTTTCATGCAGGTTCCCATTACTTGGAAGTTGGATCATGGCAGGAGGCCAGGTCTAAACTGAGTAATGGTTTGATTAGTTGATAGTAATGGTTAGATTGATTGAGTTGATAGCATGCTTAGTTATTGCTTGAGAACCATAGTAGCATGCTAATGGTTAGGTTGATTGATTAGCGATTTCTGAATGCTTAGATGATATCGCTAGGTTGTGAATGGCTAGATATTCTAGAATTAGTCTTTATGCTTGATTCTAGAATATAATTGATTATGTTTGGTTGTGGTGATTGCTTGAAACCTTGGTTATATTACCGGGTTTTAGTATTTGTTATATATTAGCCGACAGCATTGTGTAACCCACATTGCTAGGCATGTATAGGGGTGAGTTAGTGTTCCTTCAGACCTCGTACCCAGCGGGTTCAAGGAAACCCCTTATTCGCTGGATCGGGAAGACTCAGAGGAACGGGGTCATGGCCTATGGCTGAGTGATTACACGACGGTGTAATGTGGCAGTGACCCGAAGGACTGTGGGCTGTCGCGCGGTGACCCGAAGGACTGTGGGCCGCGGTCGGTTGAAAGTTCCTTCTTCCGGCCTTCGTGGTAGGAAGATAGGATATTGCCGATAGTGAAGGAGGAACCTAACGTCACCGGGGCCCGAGTTATATATATATATATATATATTATTAAGGGATTTTGGTAAAGCCTAGTTTATTTGGATATCGATTTTCAAAGACTATTATAGTATTGCTATTTTATTCGTATTATTTTATACTACGGGTTTCAGGTTTTGGTTATATTATTGCGGCTATTACTTAATTATGCTATTAGGTGAACCTCTCGCTTTAGATTGTTTGGGGTGGGATAGCGAGGGGTTGTATTTGTTAGTTGGGGATTGTAACTCACTGAGTAATGCTAGATTACTCACCCCTCACTCGTTGTTGTTTTCAGGTGACCAGTAGTAAGCTTGTAGCGGTCGCGGGAAGCTAGGCTGGCTGGTGTAGATTTTTATCTTTTTGCTTGCGACGTTTTCAGACTATAGTATATATCTTTTGCTCGTTGGCATGCCACTACGCTTATATTATTTTGTGTGTTGTGAACCGAATTCGATATAAGATAAATAAATCGATGTTTTGTGTAAATGACTTGTTGTATCTGATATTAGCTTGTCCAAGCTAACACAACGCCAGATTGGAGTACGGTTTTAGAAGCCTTAGGCTTTAATCTGACGGGACGTGTTAGCGGGCGAACTGGCCAAGTCACGAATTGCACTCTTTGTGACCAGGCTGGAACGCCTCTAACCCGTCATGTAGCACTTCCGAACCTTGGTAGAAAGTCAGCCGTCGGTCATGTTCTTGTTTGATTGTTGACCGGGGGTTCGACCTATGCCTAGAACGGTTCGGGGGTGTTACACCTAGTCCCCTGCCTCAAATGCTCGAAAGCATTCTTCTTCTGATGCAAAGCTTCCCTGGGAAAGTACTTCTTGTTGAAGGCAACAAGAAAATCTTCATATGTCAAATGGCCAGGATGCATCAATCGCACCCCATCCCACCATGCGGATGCATCACCACGCAGATATAACTCTGCGATATTAAGCCTGAGCCTCCCTGGACACATGATAGTGTTCAAACACTTATCCAACCTATGCCTCCAATCATGAGCCACAGTAGGATCCACTGTACCATCAAAATGCTCCAAATCAACATATTTTATCTGCCCCATCATCCTGATAAGTGCCTCATCATACTCTGGAACCTGCACCGGAAAGGGGGGTGGCGGTGGTGGAACCTGAAAAGTCCCTGGAACCTGCTGCGCTGGTGGCTGCTGACCAGGAATCCACTGGTCTCTCTGAACCTGAACGGGCGGAGCCTGCTGCACATGAATCTGCGGGCCCTGCTGCACCTGAATCTGCGGGCCCTGTGGAGCCTGCTGACCCTGCTGACCCTGCTGAACTGCAGCCATCTGTCTAGCAACCTCCTAAGCAACTACTCGGGCAGCCTCATGAGCGGCTTGCTTAGCTGCCTCCTGGGCAATCTGCTGAACAGCCTCCTGAGCGGCCTGTCTAGCTGCATCCTGAACCATCTGCCTCAATGCATCCTGGTCAACCGGTGGGGCTGTGTGCTGCGACCCCTCAACTGGTACATGATCATCACCTGCCTCGCTAGCAACTCTGGCGGCCTGAGGATGACCAACTCTCCTGCGTGGTGACATCTAAAAGAGGAAAAACCAAGATGGTTAACTTCTGAAGTAACTGCGTACCAACATTATTAGAAATATACCAAGCAGAAAGGTGCTACTTATTTTTATTTTTGAAAATTCCCAACTTCCCAAAAATATTTTTTTAAAAAGAATAAAACCGAGTAAAACCAAGTCCCACCAATCGCCATCCCATGTCAGAACCGTGACGGAACCTGACCCTGATACCAAATTGTAACACCCGTATTTTCCAAAATAATATAATAAATAATAACTCTGAAATCTCCATTTATTAACCCTCATAAATCATCTCCAAACACCATAAATCTCATAAATAGCAATAAATCTCGTAATGAAATAAATCCGATAAAAACATAAAACCGAAAGTCTGCAAAAGAAATGAATAAAACTCCCAAAAGCACCAATCCGATAGCAATCACTCCTGCTCGTCGGTCTCACCTGAAAGGGGGAAAGAAGGAGGGGTGAGTAACAAGGGAGGCACTCAGTGAGGTATGGGATGTTAAACCGCAAACTACTGACTTAGTACATAGCACTACAACTATGTAAGCCTAGCTCTAATATGAAACAAGCACGGTGTCTACACCACAAAGAACAATCCATATACATCTAGTCCAACTAACACCCATGCGCTCATAGTACACAGCTACTCCCTGCACCGCGCATTTCCTCATAAGGATATATAGATACCCGCTGCGTTGATAGTACAGTATGTCTCTGTACCCCCGCACTCAACCACCCGCTGCATCGATAGTACAAACGTCTCTGTACCCCCGCACTCAATCACCCGCTGCGTCGATAGTACAAACGTCTTTGTACCCCTGCACTCAGAACCCGCTGTGTCGCTAGCTCAGACATCTCTGAACCCCCGTACTCGCACATAGTCCCTAATATATATTTATGTATATATATATAACAATACTCAGCATCAATTAATTCATACAATAGTTGAATCCTCTATTATCCTATTTCCGGTTTAACAATCAATAAAAATAATAAACAAGACTCGCAAGCAGACTCAATTCACAGAGACGGATCATGTTTTGAAACTAGAAAATTCATAATGGCAGTACTAAAGTGGTTCAGGATTTAACGGAATAACCCTCACCTTAGCAACTTGGAGAAGTAGTAGCTATGAACTCCAAATGCTTAAACAGACTCCAAATCTGAAATCAGGACCAAAAATCGAGTCAGAACGCCCTTCGAACGGTCAAAAACAGATAAAGGGCAGTTTGGTCAAAGTCAACAGAAAGTCAACAGTCAATGGTCAACGGTCAACCCAGTCAACCCGGTCAACGACCCGACCCGACCCGATCCGGTCAACCCGACCCGACCCGGCCCGACCCGTGACCCGACCCGGCCCGACCCGCGACCTGACCCGGCCCGCAACCCGGCCCGCGACCCGATACGGCCTGCCACCCGACCCGGCTCGACCCGCGACCTGACCCGGCCCATTGCCAATTCGGCCCATTACCCAAACCAAACCGGCCCAATTAACCTAACCAGCCCAATTGCCCTTAACCAATTCGATTTCAATTAAACCAGGATCAAATCAATTGCAAATCGGTTTACTCCTAACCAGAAATCAAATCAATTGCAAACTGGTTTACACCTAACCCGAAATCAATTGCAAACCAAAATCAATTGCAAACCGAACCGGCTGACTGGTCAACCGGGTTGACTCGCCGAGTTGACTCGGTCGAGTCACCGAGTCACCGGTGAGTCCACGACGGCCGGTCGCCGGCGACGGCAAGGGGGCGGCGGTCCTTACCGAAAAGTTAACGGCAGCGGCGACACGGCGGCGGCAACACGGCGGCGGCGACACGGCGGCGGCTTCCCGGCAGCGGACGGACGGTGGTCGGAGATGGATGTTCTGGCGGACAGCGGTGGAGCGTGGGCTACACGCACGGCTTCTCCGGCCGACTGCGGTGGCGCGTGAGATGCACGCGCGGGACAAAGCGTGTCCCCGGTGGCGCGTGAGGGCGCATGAACGGCAGTATTGACTCCTCTCGACGTCACGAACACGATGGTGGCCTTGGATTTGCGATATACCACACGGTTAGAGAGATATGATCGATTTACTAAATGCCCGAAACTTAATCAATCGGAAAAGGTGGTTCTGGGAGTTACCTTGGGCGTGAGACGGTTGTTGGGTATCCGATCTCGACTCTAAACCTGGTGGCGGCGACAGTACATTCTCAGATCTCTCCGACGGCTCGATTTCTGCAGAGGTTCGACGCTTAGAGATTTCTGAATAAAATAAACTGCAGAGACATGTATTTAAAGGAAATACCTAGGGTTTCTGGAGTGACAATTGGGCCTTGATGGGCTCGAGAAATTGGGTCGTTACAATTGTTAGGCAAAATATTCCCATAAGCTGCTGTAAGACAAAGCTCAGGCTGCAAATCTCTTAATCTGGATAAGAACACTTCCTTCATAAGATCCATCTTTCTCCTTGTGCATCATCTGTTTATCAGACACGAGATTAGGAGGAGCTAAACCAGTATCAGACTCTTTGATACCTGCAATGAAAGTGCAGAGAAAGAGACGATTACTGCCTCAACTTGAGATGACGTCACTAGAGGTTTAGCTTCAAGAATATGTTGGAGTGACTATGTGCTTATTCTCGGTCAACAACCATACCACTAAAATTTTTCTGCTTATATAAAAGATAAAACAAAGCACTCAGAAGATAAAAAGCAAGCACATCATAGTTAGTAAGTAGTAGAGAGAAAGAGAAGGTTACATACAACCACTTCAGCCATCACAATTCTATAACGAGTTTTACTGTAATGCCGTATAAGTAATCAATTCAGATAACTCAAGAAATGCAACTAAATTTATCATGAAGCCAAACAAATAAGAAATGGAACTAACTTTATCATGAAGCCAAACAAATAACAAGAAAAGCTGATAAATTCAAGCACATGTACACATCTACAACTTCCTCTGATGTATTAGGATCTAGGAATCCAAATAGATTAACAAGGAAACAAAGGATGGATTGAGACACTTGTTTATGCTTAAGTATAAAGGAAGAAGCAAAACCTTAATGTAAAGAGAAAGGCGGTTCAATCGCTAGCAATTTAACAAAAACAGTCAGAAGCTTTCTCATATGGGGCTCTACCGCCTTAAGAACCTTAAGGGGGCTCGTTAAGTGTCGAAGCCACGTCTACTTCCTCTCAAGTTAAGAATCTGATGGAACAATCAAGATGGAACCGAGACTAGCGAGAGACAAAAAGAAGATGGAACAGCTAGAGAAGGAAGCTTACCTGGAGTCGCGGTTGGTGAGATGTCGGAGTCTGATTCCAAATTGCCGGGAATGAAGAAGCCATCGTTTCGGTCTCTGTGGAGACAAACGACTTTGAGAAAGACTTACATATAACTGAGTGTGGATACGGATACACCTAAAATAAACCAAACCCTAAAAGTATTGACTTACACAGATTAGGGTTACAAACCTGGAAGAGATTGACATTTCTCTCTTATTCTTCCTCGATTTCATCTTTTTCTTTCTTCAATTGCTGTTCCAGTGCAATCCCAGATTCCACCAGAAATCTCAGAACCGACACAACTGCTAAATGAAGAGAAGAAGAAGAACCAAGGCAATTGTTGTCGCTTTCCAACACCAACAATTGAAATCGAAAACGAAGAAGAAGAAGAAGAGGAAAGAAGAAAGAAAACCTAGAGAGAAATTGAAGAAACTGGAAAGCCAAAGACAAGAGAAAGAAAGATATTGTTTTTTTTTTTCTTTTTGAGCAAACGCAAGATATCTATAGTTTGGGGAAAATAATTGAAAAAGGGATTGTGGAGAATAGTTCTGTAACATCCCGAGTTGTGATATATGAAAAGGCTTAAGAGAATTGATTTGGCTACCTATGTCATCAAAGTGCACTTACCTTTTCGAAAGCACATCAGTTTAGAACTCCAGAGTTAAGCGTGCTTGAGCTGGAGTAGTCTAAGGATGGGTGACCTATCGGGAAGTGATTCGCGATACCGTGTGAGTGAGGCCAAAGCACGGGGAAAGGTCATGTGATGATTGCAGGGTCAGTAAACAATGATTTTGAGCCTTGGAAAATTAACGAACCGACCGTTGGAACGGGATTGGGCCCACGGGCCAAGAGAGCGGGCGTGGGTGGCCCATTAGCTGTGGGCGGTCGGGGCGTTACAAGTGGTATCAGAGCTGGTTAGCCATCTCGGTTCTGACCCGAGAGGCGTCTTGAGACCTGTCGTGGGGCGCAACGAGGACGTTGCGTTCTTTGAGAGGGGATGAATTGTAACATCCCGAGTTGTGATATATGAAAAGGCTTAAGAGAATTGATTTGGCTACCTATGTCATCAAAGTGCACTTACCTTTTCGGGAGCACATCAGTTTAGAACTCCAGAGTTAAGCGTGCTTGAGCTGGAGTAGTCTAAGGATGGGTGACCTATCGGGAAGTGATTCGCGATACCGTGTGAGTGAGGCCAAAGCACGGGGAAAGGTCATGTGATGATTGCAGGGTCAGTAAACAATGCTTTCGAGCCTTGGAAAATTAACGAACCAACCGTTGGAACGGGATAGGGCCCACGGGCCGAGAGAGCGGGCGTGGCTGGCCCATTAGCTGTGGGCGGTCGGGGCGTTACAAGTTCGTCTAAGTTTTCTCTAAATGTTGGGTCCAAATGAAATTTTACTTCCCTCTAAATGAAAAATATGGCTCCAAAACTCATTTGTGGTATCTCCTAAGAATTTTTTTTATCATAGTGTTTATCTAATGCTATTACATAATACAAAAAATTTTAATTCATCTACCATAACAGTTCGGTAAAACGTGCTATAATAATGTGCTACCAATGTAAACTTTTTTTTGTAGTGAATTTGTAATCATCGTACACCGACTTTACGAGTTCGTCATGTGTTGTATTCTCATCCATATGAAGAACTCTACATCCTCTACTGTCAGCGTTGAATACATATCTGTTTTTCTTAACCCAGTTACCGGAAACAATAATTACGGATCCATAAGATCTCACAGAAAGATGAATGAAAAGAACAATAATGAAGAAGATAGATGAAGAAGATGAAGAACAAGACATGGTGTTTGTAATATAAACCCTAATTTGAATATTATAAAGTTAGTAGTGACATGGCAAATAAGAGCTGTTGACACGGAAAATCAAACTGATGACATGAAAAAAATCAATAACTCAGCCGCCAAAAGAACACATAACACAACCTAAAATAAGTCAGCCATCAAATACATCGTAGATCAGCCGCAACGTGAATGCTATTTCAGTAATTAATCTTTCATTAATAAATCAGCTGTAATTAGGCTGGAAAATATTCAGTCAGTCATATCGTCAAATAAATTGGCCGTCAAATGAATGATATTCTAGTACTTAATCTTTCGCTAAAAAGTAATTCGTAATTAGGCTGAGTTTACTGTTAATCCATACTATTACGGCTGATAAAACGTAACTCAACCATAACTACCTACCATAAGATAGCCAGCCGCTGATCATTAGCTCAGTCGTGTCTTAACTATAACTCAGCCTTATTTCCACTAAATCAGCCCATCGATGTATAAATCAGTCGTAGCTTATGTTCGGAAGTCAGCCGTTATCTCATAACTGAGCCCGATTTTTGTAAATCATCTGTCACGTACGGCTGACTTATGACCTAAGTCAGTCAAGATCTCATAAATCAGCCGCGTTGTTTAACTCAACCGTCATTATCGCCGTAGCGCTTTACGGTGGAGTTCATTAAAACAAATAAGCAATTTTCAATGTGGCGCCTGTTTTTTTTGCTTATGTGGCATTAAAAAGTAATGACAGTTTTAGAAATATGTTTTTTTGTCACAATATAATCAAGGAGCACGCTTGGTATTAAAAAATAACAGTAATAAAAAAAGTTTTATATGGTTCTAGTCATTTGTCGTAATTTGTGTGTTGTTTAAGTTAAGTTCCTTCATTATAAATCCTTCACTTTTGGTGATGCATACTCAAATGCATGTAGAAGAGTACTTCAGATATTCCAAGCTTCTATATCATCCTTCCATATTTTTTGCTTTAGCATATTGATCATGCTCTGCCGAGATAGAGATATGTTTGCGTCATAGACACAACAACCTTGGGCTCCGTACATAAGCTTTCGGATGGATGGATGGATGGATGGATAGATGGATGGATGGATGGATGGATGGATGGATGGATGGATGGATAGATAGATAGATAGATAGATAGATAGATAGATAGATAGATAGATAGATAGATAGATAGATAGATAGATAGATAGATAGATAGATAGATAGATAGATAGATAGATAGATAGATAGATAGATAGATAGATAGATAGATAGATAGATAGATAGATAGATAGATAGATAGATAGATAGATAGATAGATAGATAGATAGATAGATAGATAGATAGATAGATAGATAGATAGATAGATAGATAGATAGATAGATAGATAGATAGATAGATAGATAGATAGATAGATAGATAGATAGATAGATAGATAGATAGATAGATAGATAGATAGATAGATAGATAGATAGATAGATAGATAGATAGATAGATAGATAGAAAGATAGATAGATAGATAGATAGAAAGAAAGTAGAAACAAACCTGTTTGGAAACAAAGGTGGACTAGTAAACAAAGCTTATTTGAAATTAATTGTTTTTAAGAAAGTAAGTTGAATGTGAAGCACTGACACTTTCACTGAAGCCTTTAAAAATGGTGAAATTCTCCAATAGACATTCACCAGTCACTGCGTTATAACAAATAGAAGAAGAAATATGAATTACCAAGAATTTGCACGCTATGCTTATCCTAATAAAAATCATCCAAAAGAACAAAAAAATATATCCAAAATCATCCCATAGACACTCACTAGTCATTTATAACACGTGTTGCGTAATCAGAAAAGCATCACATTTTCAGCTTTTATATAAAAGTATATACATGAGTTATTAATTTGAGAATATGTTTTGACTCTATCTAGAGTAGAGTTGGATTTAGAAGGTATCAAGCTAGTAGTCTCACCGGAGACGTTTCCATTTGCTGCTGCTCATTAGCAATCACCGAGAAGAGAACTGCTCGATCCAAGAGGGCTGAGTTAGAAAGAAAAGTCAATCCGTAAGAGTGAAGCAGCAGTGGAGAGATATCTAAACCGTCAGCCGCCGCTTGAAAAGATGACGACGAATCAGTGAAATATAGAAGCTCCACTGCTTGTGTAGGCAGAAGCTCAATCAACGACGTGAAACCATTGGCAATCTCGAGAGTTAGCGTTGTTAGTTTCCAAGTTGTTCGTTGCCACAACTCGTCGCCGCCACCGAGATGAAGTGATTCAAGCCATGTTGGCTCCCAGAAGGCCCAACGCTGCTGGATCCCGGAAGGCCCAACGCTGCTGGATCTAAATCTGAATGCTCCGGTTTGATCCATCAACGCTAACTTTTTCGACCCACTACAACCACATTCACCGATTGGAAGTAGATAAGAATCATTGAATGTGGTTGTAGTGGGTCGAAAAAGTTAAGATTTCGTTAATGACATTGAATATGTCAGCTTCTTTGGTGTCACTTCAGTATCAATTCGTCTCTTAACAGGCATTACAAGTTGCATTGAATATCTCAAAAATTCCATTGTTGATATCTCAATTCTCCATTGTTGGTAACAAAGAAAACAAAGATCACTATTGGTTTCAGTGAAAGAAGAATATAAACCCTAAAATTTGGTATCGATTTTGGGAAAAGATATAATCATCGTGTGTTAGATTTCCAAACCATGACAGAAGTCTAGAAATGGTTAAGTATGGCCTGAAAAAGATAAAGAGATGAGACACGTGTATCTGCAACAACTTCAACGGATTGATAAAGTGACATCATCAGAATTGAATAAAGAATAATTTTTATATATATGCGGGATTATAAGAAAAGTAACAAAATCTACTTTATATAATAAAATATATATAGATATAGATATTAAAACAAAAGAAATATCATACGATATCCCTAAAAAATTTATTGTTACAAAAATAGTTTCTAAAAAGTAAAATGACTAAAATATTTCATTAAAAAGGTATATATATTTATATTTATGGGGTTAACTAATCTAGAATTTAGAGTTAAGGGATAGGATTTTAGGATTAATGTTTAAAATTTAAAAATGAAAAAAAATATTAAATATTTGAAAATAAAAAATTTAAAATAGTTTTAAAAACATTTTTGAATTTCAAGAAAAAAATTGAAAGAAAATTTTCCAAAAAATGATTTTTTATAAAAAAAATAAATTTGAAAAACATATAATTTAAAACAATACTAAAATATTTTTTTATTTGTATTTATATATCTCGAGTCTAAAAATCTTTTTACCTCTTTAATGAAACATTTTGATTATTTTCCACTTTGAAAATTATTTTTGTAACAAAAACTTAAAAAATGTTTATTTGAGAGAATTACCGTTAAAACAAAGAAATATTAATTAGTTTTAAATAGTATGAAAAATTTTTGAAACTTGAGCAGGTTCAGTTAATATTTCTTTTTTTTTTTGATTAAAACACATTCATTCATTAAGCAAAGTATTCACACTCCACTTATGGAGGACAAGTTAAGCAATGCAAGAGCTGACTTGACCACAATATCAGCTAGCTCATTACTCAACCGAGGGATATATAAAAAAGAGGCAACATCAAAAGAGGAACTAAATTGATAAATGTCAAACAAAATACCATTAACTTTAGTTAAGTTAGGCTAATCACGCCGGCCCAACGCGGACCATTCACTTTCCGTCTCTAGCCCATTCTCTCTCCTCTCAACCGCGCGTGTATTTTCTCAGCAAAGTGCTTCGCTATCCTCCTCTACAAATTACTTTCTAGGGTTTTGGATTTGCATTCAGTTCTTGAAAATTCTTGGACTTCAAAATCTAGGGAACACGATTGCTTCAATACTCCATGGATTCTCGAGATTCGTTATCATCCGAAGCCGCTAGAGATGGTTCAATCTGCGAGGACGCCATCGTTCTCTCTGTCACTTCCGCACTCGCTAAAGACGCTCTCTCCTATTTCCAATCTTGCAAATTCAGCGAGTGTATCGAAACTCTGATTCAGCTCAAGCAGAAGAAACATAACGATTCCAAGGTCAGTTTGGATTTGCCTGTGAATTGGTATATTACTGTTTATACGATTGCTTGGTAGTTTGGGTTCTGGTGTTTAGATCGATACTATAAAGAAGATTTTGAGAATGAATTCGATTCACAGTTAACTAGTTTAGATCTGACTTGTTATATCATTCACAGCGTAAATTTTTGCTACCGGTTACGTGGAGTATAGATAGTCTTCTTACGAAAACCAAAGCCTTTTCTTGGTTAACGATACAGAGCAACATCTGATTACTTCCAAACGATCGTTGGGTGATTTTAGTTTTCTCTTAAGTTTGAATGTTTTACATCGTTACAATCATGCAGCACCAAATAATTTGACTTTTCTTTTGAATTGTTTTTAATTGATTAAGCAGGTTCTTCACAATATGGCAATTGCAGAATACTTCAGGGGATGTTGCTCGAATTCCAAGAAACTACTGGAAGACCTTAACTCTATCAAGGTATTGTGTTAAAAGTTCTGTTTATGTTCTGTCTACTCTCCCAATTATAAGTGTTTCACATTTCATCTTGTCGTCTTGAGCAGAGTCTATCTTATACTGTCTTCTTTGTCATCTTTGAACTATGGCGTTGTCGCAGGAATCATACCGGAGAGAGCATTGTTATTAGTAGTCTTTATGTAAATACTATGACATACTTTCTTCTCCTTCTATTTTTTTTTTTTTTCAGAATTTGAGTGAAGAACTTGATCCTGCTGCAAAACAAGTGGAAGCTGCAAACCCTGGAACTAACGTCAATGTGTCAAAGGATCAATTTAATAGTACAGTAACAAATCTCAACATTGTATGTTCTCCGTTGTACTCCCATGTTTCTTTTCAGTGCTAGTTATGCCATTTGCATATCGTATATTCAAGTATTGATGTTCATTGGTCTCCTGTAGGCGGTTACCTGGTTTCATCTGCATCAGTATACAAAATCTTTATCCATTCTAGATCCTTTGTTTAAAAATATTGAGCCGCTAGATGAGGTACAGTTTCCATCTTTTTCTGGTTAATTTTGTTAAATCCGGCCTACTGGCTCTAAGTAGTTAACTTGGTTGATACTCATAAGCAGACAATTGCGCTTCAAATCTGCTTCTTGATGCTGGATAGTGCGCTGGCTTGTCATGATGCTGTGAAATTTTTGGTAAGTATTTTCTGTACAGATCTGAAAGTCTTGTCTTGAAATATAGTCCAGCCGATCTCTTTTGCTAGTTAGTTGGGAACATGTTCCAAAACAGAAAGTGCTGATTTTCCTATGTTTCGACTTTCTTATTTTTCAAGCTGAAGTTTTTCCTTTTGTTAAAGAACGATTTCTCTTGTGGCTTCCTTACTTTTCAGTTGAAGGTTGGTTATTTTCTCTTAGTAAGAGTCTCTACCTGTCACGAAGAACAAATATGATATCTACAGCATGCCTATTATGAAATTCCATGAGATATGGGGAATCTCCCCGTTTCCATTTAAATGTGTATACTATAATACAAATAGATCGGTGACAACAAATAGTACATAGCTATAATCTGAAGAGGAAAGTTAGACTTTTTGTTTGACACTAAGAACTCAACTTCCATTTGAATGATCTACTGTTGCGTCCCTGAAAGAATCTTTGGACTGAGTACATTATATTCGAATCGCACGGATTCTCTGTAAAGTTTCCATCTTTTTTTTTTTTTAATCTCACAAGTAGTTTTGTACAGGATGTGTTTGGCTATATGATCAAAGCTTTTGGTGTTTGTTTTGGAAGTCATGAGGAAATTGGAAGTACGATTCAACTTTCTTCAAATCAAGTATCAAAAACATCTCTCCTGAGCAGTTCTGTGGCCTCAGATGCTTTGAAGTCTGATTTAACAGCTGCCGAAAGTGGGTTGTGTGAGGAACCTCTTGACTATGACAATGTTCTAGCGGAAATTGAAGCTGAAAAACGAATTAAGGTAGCTGGCCATATTCCAGCAAACAATCTTCTTAAGACATTAGGTGAAAGGTCGATCTTGACTATTGATCTGAAGCTTGAGTTGCAGCTTTACAAGGTCCGGGTTTTGCTTCTTACGAGAAATTTAAAACTGGCAAAGCGTGAAGTTAAACATGCGATGAATATTGCTCAAAAAAGGGACTCCTCTATGGCTCTCCTCTTGAAATCTCAACTTGAGTACGCTCATGGGAATCATATGAAGGCTATAAAGCTTTTGTTGGTATCCGGTATCCAAAAAGAATCAAGGACTTCAGGAATCTTCAACAACAACCTTGGTTGCATATACTATCAGCTTGGAAAATATCAAGCCGCGTCTGTGTTATTTTCAAAAGCTCTAAGGAGCTGTTCGTCACTAAGAAAAGAAAATCCGGTGAAGTTGTTTTCTCTCTCACAGGATAAGTCTTTGTTGATCACATACAACTGCGGGATGCTTTATTTAGCTTGTGGGAAGCCTCTACTTGCTGCTCAATGCTTCCAGAAGTCAAGCCTGGTTTTCTGCAGACAACCCCTCCTTTGGCTCCGTATAGCTGAATGCTGTATAATGGCATTACAAAAGGGTATTTTGGAAGAAGGAAACACTTCTTTGGATAGATCGGAAATCAGAGTCCATGTACTTGGGAAAGGGAAGTGGAGACAACTAATGATGGAAGAGAACGGATTCGTAGAACTTGCTGGCAATTCCCAATGGCCAAAGCTCTCATTATCTCTAGCACGGGTTTGTCTCTCGAACGGTATGTATCTGCTCAGTGGGTCTCTCTTGAATGACTCTAAATCAGACCTTGAATCGACATTATCCTTGAAGACTAATGAGACTAAAGAAGCATTATCGTCTGATCATGGTGAAGCTAATACGAACTCAGAGTTGAAAGAGGCGAAAGGTGGAATGAACCAGGACATAATTCAAAACTCCCTCTCTGCTTACAAGGATATCCGTAGTAAAGAGAATCATTTGATCAAACAGGCTCTTCTTGCCAATATGGCGTACGTAGAATTGGAACTGGAGAATCCTATCATAGCTTTGTCAGCTGCTAACTCACTGTTGCAACTTCCAGATTGTTCAAAGATTTATGTTTTTTTAGGCCATATTTACGCAGCGGAGGCTCTCTGTTTGCTCAACAAGCCCGTTGAAGCTGGTGCTCACTTATCTGCGTATCTACTCGGACAGGAAGATTTTAAACTGCCATTTGCGGAAGAAGACTTTGACCCATGGCGAATGAACATGAGTTCCGACGGTGAGGAGACATCGGATTCTTCGACACGAAATGCCCGATATTCACTTAAGCCAGAAGAAGCTCGTGGAGCACTTTTCGCAAACCTTGCCGCTCTGTTTGCAACACAAGGGCAACATGACCAGGCCAAACCTTTCATCACACACGCGTTAACTGTCTTACCGAACAATGTGCAAGCTACACTTACGGCGGTCTACATCGATCTCATGTCTAGTAGGCAACAAGATGCCATTGCTCGGTTAAAACAGTGTACCCGTGTGAGCTTTGTCCCAGGCAGACTGGAAGTGAGATCCTCGTAGATGGTTTGTACTCTGTTTTTTTTCTAAAAACCAAGCTTTAGAAATTAGTTCCTTCTATAGATAGCAGAGAAATAAGTGTTTTTTTTTCTTTTAACTTCTTGTATTGGTGCTGTGAGATGGCTGTTTGCATTCTTGACTTATAGCCACAGACTGAAGGACAGCTTTGCTAGAAGATATTTTCATCATGAATTGTGTGTGACGTGACGTAAGAAGTCACTATGAGACTTTCTAGTTTCTATGATCGTTATGAGATCATTGTCCTTACCTACTCATGTTTTGTAATCGGTATTGAGATTTGGGTTACTTATTAACATAAGCGGAAGGTATTATTCAGTAATCATTTGTGTACATGAGAGAGAAACAAAGAGGACGAAAGTGACGAGAGATCATAAACTTATCAAATTGGTATATAGTGATCGTAGCTCACAGGGATATCCATGGAGGATTTTGGGGACTCATCGGGAGCTTATGAAGAACATCGGTGGAATTTTGCATAGGCGCTGGCGTTTTACGATCTAAACGGGGTCATTTTGCGAAAAGATTAGAGGATGCTTCTGCTTATTTGGCGTTGGTGGAAAAGAGGTTGGGTGTGTATGACGGACAATTTGATTCACTTACTCATTGTTTTGATCAGCTGGCCCAGATCGTCAGTCATATTCTCTCTAACGTGAGCCAAACCCAGATCCTAGTTGGCGAGAAACATATCAGAGGAGGAGATTGACGAGAGATCATAAACTTAAACTTAACAAATTGGTGTGTAGCGCTCCTAGCTCACAGTGGTAACTGTTAATCTTAAATCTGGTAATAAACTATTAGAATGTGTTTAATCAAGTAATGAAAGAGATTTGAGACCAAAAATTTTGTTAATATAAAAGCTAAGCTACAAGCTGAAAAGAGATATAAAAAAAAAAAAAATCGTCGTCGTAAAGATTAATTTGTCGTCACAATTATTTTTTTTTTTATTTTTTTTGGTATTTTTCTGTTTCTCTTCTCATTGAATGTTTCTTCTATTTATATAACTCTAACCTCTCTTCTTACTTCAAAGTGATGGTATCAGAGGGCTGGTTCGACGGTCACCATTACACTATCGCTTCCATAGGTTTTTGTTTACTGTCATACACCTATGATCGGCGATTAGTACAACATAGGTTTCTAGGCTTCTGTTTCTCGCTTGCATGCGTTGGAGGAGCATTGGCTGACTGGATCGGCTTTCTTTGTTGGACTTCCTTTTTGGACTTGAATCTAACTCGCGTGGAGGTGCGTCAGACTGTAATCATGATTTTTGAGCGAGTTGTAGAGGTGTGTACGTTGTGGACGCATGTTGTTTTCCTAGTGGCCCATTGTGCTCGTAAGTTGAAAAGCTTGAGCAATCCATCAATCGCATGGCTCTGGAGACTTTTCAATCACATCCATAGGCGTCAAAACTGTTTGCATGCCGTCCTGTTCTCCCTACAGTTATATGTTCCTATTGTTTGCCTTAATTCTTGCTTTCGTCGATTTATTAAGATACCTTTCTATTTTCCCTTTGCTCTTCATTCTGCCTTCTTCAGGAACTGCTTATTGCTTCCGTCGCCTCCTTTTAGTTTTCAGTAATTTTTGTCCCTTTTGTTTCTTTCCTCTAATGGATGATTGTCTCGCGTCGTTAGTTAGGACCCCTGACATGGAGAACGTTGTTGATCTCCTCCTTGCTCCGTCGACTTCTAACTCTTCTCTTCCGGCGACGGATACCCCCGCCGTTGAATCCAAAGGGGAGGCTGGCCCTCCGGATCCTGTGTCGTCTCCCACTCTTAGGTTTGATAAGAGAGATGATAATCCCGATGGTGAATCTGATTTGAGGGATAATTCCACCGAAGAGTTGATCGAAGGAGAAGGTGATGATGGTAACTGTGACAACCCGCCCTGCGGACCCCAGATTTCACAGCGCTGCAGCGCACCGACCCTAACCCCTCACCGTGGGAGGAACTGCCTCCACATCCACCGGTAGGTTATTGATGCGCTTGGCGTTACTCGAACCAAAGACCTCACCCTTTAACAACCTTCTCACAGGACAAGCTGTCACCAATTGATCTGCACATCAATTGGTGACAGCTTGTCCTGTGAGAATGCTGTTAAAGGGTGAGGTCCTGGGTTCGAGGCGCACCAACAACCTAATTATGGAGTTAGTGAGAACTCATAAGGGAGGGGTTGGGATCGATGCGCTGCAGCGCTGTGAGCCGGGGACCACGGGGCGGGCTGTCACAGTAACATGGGCTCCTTTGTTCTCTCTGACGCTTCTTTGAAGCGATTGAGGAAAAAATGTTCTTTTCCTAAGGACATTGAAATGCGAGTTTTGTTGCCGGAAGAGAGGCAAACTTATTATGTAGTTTTGTTGACGCTTATTTTCTTGTATGTTTTCTCTTTCTATTTAGTCTTGGTCAAACTTATTATGTAGTTTTAATCATCATTTTTATCATAAACTTTTTTTTCTTTGGTGATTCAGTTGTTCTCTGAACAACTTGATTATGAGGTGTATGAACCCAAAACAATCAACAAACTCTCTAGGCGACTGATGTGTCAATCATAATCATCCATCAAACCATAAATTCAACAAAATTAGAGTGAAAATTCCTAGGAAGAATTCATCAAAGGAAGTTTCATTAAATGATAAAATATACACTTATATCATTAGGATAAGCTAATTTAGATTAGTATTGTGAGTTAAGGGTCGTATTTTGGGATGATGTTTAGAATTAAAACAAATAAATATATAAATATTTAAAATTTCAAAATAAGAATTTTTAAAATAAGTTTTTAAATTTTTTTTGAATTTTAAATAATTTTTTTAAAATAAATTTCGAAAAAGTTTTATTTTTTTTTATAAAACAATTCCAATTTAAAAACATATAATTCAAATATATATATTTATATATATTATTTATTTAAACAATTAATTTTATATATTTATAAAGTATGGATATATTTGTCTTTTGCTTTTTCATGAATATTTTTTTAAATAATTTTCTCTTTAGAAATATTTTTGAGAAATTTCCTTAGGTAGCCCTTTTAGTTTTAACTTCACAAAAATAGTTCTTAAGAAAAAAAATGACCAAAATAAGTTTTTTAGAAGCTAAATTTTTTATTTATATGCATTTATACCCCTAGAGTTAACTAATTTACACTTTAAGGTTTAGAGTAACGGGGTGGGTTTGGGGATATGGTTTCAAATTTCAAAAAAAAAATTAAAAAAATGAAAATTTCAAAAAGAAAAATTATATTTTAGTCATTTTATTTTTTTAGGGCTATTTTTGTGACAAAAACTAATAAGAGACTATTTAAGAGAATTGCCCAATATTTTTGATTACAAAAATTTTAAAAGGATTATTTGAGAAAATTTCCAAAAATAAATTTATATAACTCCTGTTTTTTTTTTGGTATTTTTGCGATTGCACATTAAGATATGAAGGCAACAATGTCTCGATTTTATGCGTAATTTTTCTTCGGGTTTTCTCTTTCAACAAGCTTCTCTGCAATCTGACTTTCCTAATGGCTAATAACGAAGACCTCTTTGAAGATTCAAACTCCGTTGGAGGAGACACGTTTGACGCTGTAAAACAACGTTTCAAGGATCGATCAAAGGTACCGCCTCATCAGATTATATTTGATTTCGGCCAGTTTTCTGATTGGACTTTTCATCACAGAAAGTTGTTCATACGAGAGAGTTATTGTCTAAACAAGCGGTGCAGACGCGCGAGATCTTATCCAAACAGGCCGTTAAGATCGCCAAACAAGCCGAAGAACACGAAAGATTCATCAACAAGGTATCAATGATGTTTAGACAGGGCTTGAATGTTCTGTCAGGTAGATAGTTGGAATAAGAGAATAATCCAGTGACGCCAAAAAAAACCTAGATTTGGTTTCATTATTTAAGCCAGATATATGATATTGTTTTGCATTTGTTTGATTTTCAGCTCTTTCGTTTTGAAAACATTTTTCATCACCAGTACTGCAATGTTATTATTATTTTTCTGTGTTAAGGTGACACATCTTGTTGGGGTGCTCGGATTTGGAGGTTTTTGTTTCCTACTTGGTGCAAGTGAGTTCAACTTGATATATATATATATATATATATATATATGAATGCTGTTAATGATTTGATGTTTTGTTCTCAGGGCCACAAGACATTCCTCTCGTTTACTGCTTCTTCTATGTCATCTTCGTTCCTCTCCGATGGGTATATTACAGGTTTAAGAAGTGGCATTATTATCTTCTGGTAATATCCCTCGCATCCTTTTGAGGTTCTGGTAATCTACAAAAAGAGTGATTATTCTTAATACATTTTTGTATGTGGCAGGACTTTTGCTACTATGCCAACACAATCTTCTTGGTTGATCTTCTTTTATATCCTAAAAATGAAAAGCTTTTCATGGTTTGCTTTTCCTTTGCAGAGGTACGCTTTTGTAACATGTATTCGAGTCTTGTCTCTGTCTGTGTAAGCTGATTTATCAACTTGGTTTTGTCTTGTACTGCGGTTTATCTGCAGGGACCATTGGCATGGGCGCTTATTGTATGGCGTTGTAGCTTGGTTTTTAGTTCGCCCGATAAGATTGTTAGTGTTCTGATACATCTCTTGCCTGGTGCGTTAAATGCTCTTTTTCTTCTTTTTTCTTTTGTTTCTCGTTGTTGGCAAAGAAAATCCTGGATTCGTTTGCTTTACAAGGACTTTGTTTTTCAGGGCTCGTGTTCTTCACGATTAGGTGGTGGAATCCAGCGACATTTGCAGCTATGCGCCCTACAGGCACCGATCGTAGGGTGTCATGGCCTTACGTAGAAGACAAATCTTACCTTTTCACATGGCTGTTTCTTATCCCCTTGGTGGTTTATACTCTTTGGCAAGTGCTCTATTTTCTTATCGTCAATGTTCTGCGTAGGCAGAGACTCCTGAGAGATCCTGAAGTTATGACTTCATACAGGTATTATCTTCTGTTGCATCTATTATATCCTGTAGAGTACTGAACATGACCTAATGTGAAACCTTCTTGGTCTTGTGCAGAGAATTGTCAAAGAAAGCTCAAAAGGCAAACAATAAGTTGTGGCAGCTCAGTGGTGTACTAGGCGATCAGAACCGCATGTGGATGTACATCCTCTTCCAGGCCATCTTCACAGTGGCGACCATGGCATTGACCGTACCAATCTTTTTATCGTATAGACTTCACGTGATCTTTCAGATCCTAAAGATTTCAGCGGCAGTGTGGAACGGAGGGAGCTTTTTACTTGAGGTAATGCCACGGCAAGTGATTCAGAAAGAGAAGAAGAAAACAGAGATGCAGCCGATAGAGGAGCAGCCTTCGTCGGAACATGAACGAGCAGGTGTTACCTCCATCTTAGAGTGAGCCAAAATCTTCTACTGAAACATGATGGTACATATTTTAAAATAATGTTTCATTACATGCCAGAATCATGGTTGTTCTCGGTCACATCATTCCAAAAAGTTTACATTTAATTAACTTTCTATATAGAAGTTGGTTTTGCTTCTCTTTACCGCAATTATTTGTTACAAGAAGTAACAGCTAACCGCTTAAAATAAAGGGAAAATTGAAAAAAAAGACACGTTAAACTTTAATTTTTTTCAATAAGATTTTTAGAAGATATTTTAGGAAAATTGGATTTACAAAATTTTTAATACCATAATACCTTTGAACTAGATGATGTCCCGCACCCTGTGCGGACTAATATATATCCAACCAATTTTAATTTTAATATATTTTTTATTTTAATATAAATTATTTAATTAATTTTAAATATTAAATTAATCCAAATATATAATTTAATTTTTTATTACAACAAAATTTAGATAGTGGTTTATTAAATGTAAAATCTTTTATTTTTTCTGTCATCACAGCCCACATATAAAAAAATCATCATTATAATAACTTAACAAAATTCTATTAATATTTAAAATAACATAAAAATAAAATTTACAAAATAAAACTATAATTATCAATTATTAGTAAAGGATATGAAAGCAAATATTTCTACATCAAATAATAATATATATGATTGAACATTTTTTGTTTGATGATTATCAATTTAGTTGGATTTTATATAAATTTCATATTCATTAAAGTCTATAGTAACACTTATCAACAAATTATACAATAATTAAAAATATACTTCTATTTAACTAAAAACTTATTAAACAAAAGTAATAAGTTATATATTTATAGTAAAAGTTAGATTTTTGAATTATAACGGCAAGATATTGCGTTCTTTGGTCTCACAACTTTTGATTGATAAGTTAATGTTAATAATTGTCATGAATATAATAAAAATATTTATTAAATAATCAATAAATTTTTTTAAAAATTAACAATTCATTTTTAATTAAAACTAATAACTAAATTTAAAATTATTGAAAATATGACACATATGTTTATAAACACTAATAAAATATGATAATTAATCAAAATAATATAACAAATGATCAAAATATAAGATAAATATATCTATAAATTTTTTTCTAAAATTAATAATTATCATAAATATAATAAAAAAATTTATTAAATAATCATAAAAATTGGTTTTAAACTAATAATTCAAAATTTTATTAATTTAAATTAATGACTAAACTTAGAATTATAGAAAAATGGTACATAAACTTATAAAAACTTGACAAATAAGCAAAATAATATTATACAATTTAATATTACTAAGATAAACATAAGATGAACATATCTATAAAATTATTTCTAAACTAATAGTTATCCTGAATATAATGAAAAATATTTATTAAATAATCACTAAAATTGTTTTAAAAGTAACATTTTAAAAATTATTAATTAAAACTAATGACTAAACTTAAATTCATGGACTAATAATTCAAAGATAATAATTTAAACTAATAATTAAACTTAAAATCATAGAAAATATGACACATAAACTTCTAAAATTAATAAAAATATGATAAATAAGCAAAATAATATTATATGATTTAATATTACTAAAGTAAATATAAAGTAAGCATATTTATAAAATTATTTCTAAAATTAATAGTTATCATGAATATAATGAAAAATATTTATTAAATAATCACTAAAATTATATAAAATTAACAATTCAAAAATTTATTAATTAAAACTAATGACTAAACTTAAAATCATAGAAAATATGACACATAAGTTTAATATTAGTAAAATAAACATAAGATGAACTTATGTCAACTAAGCTAAATAATATTATGCAATTTAATATTAGTTAAGTAAACATAAGATGAACTTATCTATAAAATTATTTCTAAAATTAATAAATATCCTGAATATAATAAAAATTATTTAGTAAATAATCAGTAAAAAATTTAAAAACTAATAATTCAAAAACTTATTAATTATAACTATTGATTAAATTTAGAATCATGGAAAGTATGACACATAAGCTTCTAAATAAAAATGACAAATAAGCAAAAACTAATAAACTTCTAGATTATAATTCAAAAACTAAAAATCATAGAAAATATGACACATAAGATTCTATAAACTAATAAAAATATGACAAATAAGAAAAATATCCTAAAATTATGGAGAATGTGACAAATCAGCCAAATCACTTCTTAAATAATAGTATAGATTAACTAAATCATTCTAATTTAAATAATGATTTCAAAATTGTTAATATATTTTAAAAGAAAAGAAAAAAAGTAAAAAAAAGGTAAAAATTTAGAGTAACCGAGGGTTTTCACGATTAAACTTCTTGCTGGGCTGGTTATTCAACGGCGCTTTAGTGTTCTTGGAGAATTGGGGTTTGTTCTTGGAGAATTGGGGTTTCCTCTTGGCTCAATTTCCACAGAAATAGTCTCTTAGTTTCATTTCTTCATCTCAATTTATCGTATGAAGGTGCGAGTATCCGACACTCGCCCTCGTTTCCAAGCAGCTCCGATCACTTGTCACCTCACCTGAGATATACATGAGACGATCCTTTTTGGGAGTCACCGAACCCTGCTTCTATGTTCTCCTCTATGACGAAGAGTCCGGTAATAATCGTTGGTACTTTATCCACCCGAAAGCCAACGGAAATCACTGCTTGGTCCTTATCCAGTCGCTTCCAGCTATGAATCTTGCTGCAAACTTTCTGGCCGTGGACTCGAGAATATATGTGTTTGGTGGGAGAGACGACCATACAAAATATCGTGCGGTATGTATCAACTCTAGCTTTCATACGGTGGAACATCTCTGGAGCATGCCTATGCCCATGTCTCATGCAATCGCTGACATCATTGATGGGAAAATCTACTTAATTGGAGACTACTACGACGTGTGAAAAAGTGATGGTGGTGTTTAATACAGAAACACAATTGTGAGAACTTGGTATGACAAAACCAAACATTGATTTTATCGGGACGTTTCCTACTCAATGTACTCATTGTGTGGTGATGGACGATAAGATGTACATGCATAATATTTTTAAAAGCTTTGTTTACGAGCCAAATAAGAATAACTGGAAAAAGGAAGAGATGCTGAATTCTAACAAGTAGAGAAATTCGTGTGTGGTTGATAACATATTATACTATTACGACTATTTGGGGAACAAGTAAGAACGTGTGATCCAAAGCAGATGTATTGGGGAGAGGTGAAAGGTTTGGGTTTACAAGAGTTGGTCCCTAATAAAAGACCACATTGGATAGACACTGTGAGTTACAGTGGGAAACTGGCTTTGTTTTGTTCTTATGAAGTCAGGACAACAAGTTACCTCTGGAGTGCATAGATTTCACTGGAGAGACGTCAAGAAGGAGAGATTTGGGGTAAAGTTGAGTGGAGTGATGAGGTTCCAGTTGCTGATAATTTAAAAATGGGAAGATTTCTAGCTGTTATGGTTTGATGCAGGAACACTTCTTTACATAACTTGTTTTTGCTTTTGTTTTTATTTTGAAATTGTTTTTTCTAAACGACTAAATGAGTTTTCTTTTCGTTATACTAAAACTCATTTTACTGATCTCCTTGCCCATTATGGTGTTCTAATGTATGTGGTAGTATCCAAGATAGCTTGAACTGTTGGTAGCTTATATGGAAAAAGGAAATACCCGAAGAGGTGGGACTGAGGATTCGTAGCCAGAGGCAAGACCATATATGTATGGCACACACAAAAAAACACTTAGAAATAATAGGAGACATGTTGATATTAAAATGGGTCTCATCCAAAATAGCGACATAGCCATGGCCAACAAAATCTAAAAAGAATTTTTATATACGATAAAAATGCAATCCCATTGGTCAACAAGTGGTGAATGCAAATACCATGTGCTAATTGAGGGTAGAAAGTTCCAATCGCTTTAGCTATTGACGAATTTCCTTAAATCGAATATACCACCATTTTTTGAGGGTAGAAATCAGGTTGTAGAAGATTGGACGCCTAGTCCACCGGAGTAGTTTCATAGTGCATTTGGCTACGGTTTGATTCTTAAAATGTTTTATGATTTCATTGTGTTTTGTTTGGTTTTTGGGATCCCTAAAATCGTTAAAATGTTCATTAAAGACTTACAATTGAATTTAAAAATTAACGGGTCTAAGATAATATTGATTTAGTCCAAACCAACACAAAGTTAGGTCTTGGTACGGGATGAAAAACCTTAGGCCTCGATCTAACGGAACCGTTAACTCCGGGTACGAGTTGCAAAGCCTTAAGCCTTGATTTAACGAGACATGTTAGTGGATGAACTGGTCTAATCTGTGGGTAAGTTCTGTGAACTTGACTGGATTGTCCCTAACCCGTCAAGTAATGCTTCTGAAACTTGGTAGACAGTCGGTCCGTTAGTCATGTTCTTGTTTGATTGTTGGCTAGTGGTTCGACCGCTTCTGAAACTTGGTAGACAGTCGGTCCGTTAGTCATGTTCTTGTTTGATTGTTGGCTAGTGGTTCGACCTATACCTAGAATGGTTCGAGGGTGGTACAGTTGAGATATAGAAATGACGTCGACAAAGGCCCAATAGAAGCAGTATCGATTGACACCAGAACTGTATAATCGATCGACGCCACCATTGGAACATCGATCGACAACAACACTAGAGAGTCGATCGACACTCATCATGGATCGGAGTAGCAAAAGTCTGAAGTGTTTCAAAATCTTTTTGATGGAGGCACCACGAGATCAGAAAAGTCTGGGGGAAAGAAGAAGAGGAATTGGAAGAAAAGGGAAAAGGACCAATGACGGTCCTCAGTTATCATTGATTCCCCTCTTCTCAGATGGTGTCAGGAAGTACAAAGTGCGCAGCAGATGCTTCTCACAGCCATTTGCAAAGCTTCGAGCAATCCTTATTGCTGAGATGATATACAAAGGAGAAGAATCTATGGAGGCTTTCACAGAAAGGGTGATGAAGTTGAAGACATTGGACACTGGGAACTGTTTTGGAGCAAGTCCCCAATCTCATCAGAACTGAATCAAAACTCTAAACGTCAAGCTAAAAGACTATAAACAAGCGCTGAGTGGGAGGCAACCCACTGTTTAGTAAGTTTTTAATTAGTTTTTGATTATATTAGTCTAATTTTGGATTTTATTTTATTATTGCAGGTTTTTCTAAAAAAGAAAAAAGAAACGAGGAAGATAGTCTGCACAGAGCATCGACCGACACTTGATCACTGTCGATCGACAGAGTAACCCTAGTATCGATCGATCGCCACTTAACTGTGTCAATCGACGGTCACAATCATCAAGCAGGTATATCGTTTTTCCTGGTTAAATTTGGTCTTTTTGATTTATTTTCTTCACCAATCTCAAACTGTATATCACTGGTGATAGTTTTGTTTAAGTCTGGGGGAGGTTTACTGATATTGTGTTCTATTTTGAGTTTTATTTTCTATACTTATTCTAAAAAAAAATGAGGTGTACCATCGATCGATTTTGAAGAATCAACATCGATCAACCCTGGAACATGCCATCAGTCGAAATCAACATTGTGACATCGATCGATACTCTTTTACAGAGTCTGGTATCAAGGTTATCTCTTAAGCTGTTTACTTATGATTTGTTTTTTCCTAACCAATCCGGGACGAATTACACTGGGGATAATGTAATTTAAGTCCGGGGGAGGTTCACTGATGCTATTTGATTTGTTTTGAGTCTTATTTACTATATATGTATATATATATATAAGGTTTTCAAAAAAAAATATTCAGTCAAGAAAGGGACTATGATCAAGATTTATTATTGACTAACCACACTTTAGCACCATTCTTAGAAAGTTGTTGTAGAGATTACTAGAGATACCAGAGTGGATCATCCTGCCACTATATCACACTTACTTAGAAAGTTTGAAGGAACCGAAGCTGATTTCCAACACTAATCCTAACATTATTTGCTTGCTTTGGGGCTTGGTATACACTGGATCGGATTCCTTCTGCATGTTTGTAGGTACAAGTCATTGCACCTCTGGTTCCCTTCTCTCTCTCTCTCACTCTCTCTCTCTCTCTCTCTCTCTCTCTCTCTCTCTCTCTCTCTCTCTCTCTCTCTCTCTCTCTCTCTCTCTCTCTCTCTCTCTCTCTCTCTCTCTCTCTCTCTCTCTCTCTCTCTCTCTCTCTCTCTCTCTCTCTCTCTCTCTCTCTCTCTCTCTCTCTCTCTCTCTCTCTCTCTCNAAGCTTAAAAGATTGAGATGACTTCCCGAGATGAAGAGGGGAAGGTAAATTACCAACGATCCCATTATTCTAATTCGGAGAAACAATCACACTTAGTTGGAAGCGAGGGGTAGGTAAATTACCGATGACCCCACTATTCGCCTACAACTTTGCCCAAAAAACAAAAGAGAAAAAAAGAAGAGAAAATCGAAAATAAGATGGCAAGATGGACTGTATCAGCATCATTGTCCATTAAGATTGAGATCCAAAAAGATCCAGAGAAGAGAGAAAAGAGGAAAAAAGAGATCAGAGAAGACTTTGTGCCTGGTTGTCCAAAATTGCAGGGGTACGAATCCATGTGTCCATTGATCGATATTCTTAGGATAAACCCTTTTATGCAAAGAAATGAAATGAAATGAGTGGACGGGTGAGTCAAGCTAGTATTTGCTAAGTTGTTGGTAGAATGGATTTGGTTGCTATACTAGGATAGAGTGTATAAAGTTTCTCTGTGATTGGCTTGATAGAATGTGGTTGCAACAAAATAGGGTGACAATTATACTTAGATATAATGTGAGTCTCCGCTTTTCAAGACCTCTTTCACAGACTTTGTTTGCTTGAGGATAAACAAAAGGTTAAGTTTGGGGGAGTTGATAGGGCCTGATATTTACCACTATTGTGCCACGATATCAGCCCTATTTAGAGTCTATTATATGTTTTTGGAGTATGTTTTAGAGTATTTTCAGGTTCAGGTATGTTCTGGAGAACTTTGGTGATTCTAGAGCTTTTAAAGATGTAGAACTGCACATATGCGTCATATGTTTAGCTATGGATGGAGAACTCCTCCGGTGATATTGAGCTGATATTTTGATATACGATAGATATTTGAGTTATCTCTTCAATGCCACCGGTTTGAGGTCAATCAAGATCCTAGAGCCAAAGTTATGCATGTTTTAATGTAGAGTGGTATGTCTGTCTCGCGAGAGGAAGCTGTCGAGAAGATGAATGAGTGTTGATCGACGGCACAGACGTGGTGTCGATCAATGGTGATCCGAGAAGACCGTCCCAACTTGTTTTATGGCCGACTTAAGCCCAGAAGCCATCACAAATTACGAGAAAGCCCTTGGACGACTTAAAATCCTATTTATATGTTTCCTAAGCCAATGTTGACGGGTACACTTACGAAGCTTTCTTTTATTCATTTTTCTAGGGTTAGGAGAGAAGGGAGGAACTCTTTCAGGATCCTCCTGGAACTCCTTTGGTTCTTTATATTATATCTATTCTATTCATCTATAATTTCTGTGACAAAGATCATGTCTAAGTAGATCTCTTGTTAGGTTTAAGGTTTATTAATGGTATTGATGGATTAGCCAAACAATATAATTTCTAGGGTGATTATTAGATCTATCAATAGAATTGTGTTTATTGCTTGTGTTCTAAAGTAGCTAACTAGAACCCTGATCATAGGATAGTTAGGCGCAAGCAAGAGTATGGTCTACTACCAGAATTAATCCTGTTGAGCTAGGTTGCTATAAACAAACGAGAGTTGATTTAATTAATTTAGTGAACTTATCGAATTGGGTCATAAAGCTTGACTCAAGAGACCATCGGTCGATGCAGGATCATTGCCATCGATCGACAGTCATTCCATGTTAACAAGCGAGAGCTGAGATATCAGACTTAGTTAATAGATTAGACTCGCAGCAAGAGCTGGTCATCTGTTATATTAGATATCGAGTTCTATGATTAATACCCGTACCTTCTATTCTCTATAATCCACTTGCCCGAAACCCTAGATCTAGCTATTAATTATTATTTTTTTACTTACCAACCAATCAATTATCTGTTATAGTTTATTTACTGCTTATTAATCTATTTGCCTACCTTAATCGCGACTGTATCGAGTTTATTGTGTGCCCACGCTCCTTGTGGATTTGATCCCTAAAAACTACAATTTGACCTCTCTTGGCAAAAGTAATTCGTAGGGTTAATTTGATAGAGTTTGCATTGAAATACATAAAAACCCTCCTGTCAAATTTTGTGTTAATGGACGAATGTTTCAAAATGTGGGAGTATACAAGTATATGTATATGTATATGTACCTACTACTCCCTCTTTTTTTTTCTTACGAAAGAAAACGGATGAACTGTTCTTTAGAAGGGTTGTTTACGTTTTTTCTTTCGAGGATTGAGATGATCAACAATATGAGTCGATTTTAAGACGACGTTGGGATTGTGATACTCAATTAGCAACTTGGAGTAGGTTGGTTTTTAAGAAAAGTACTAGGAACGAGTCAGTTTTAAGACGGCGTTCGTGCTTCTAGTTCTTTCTATTAGGAAGCGAGACGAGTATGCTTGAATGCGTTGCGATCGTTTCTCGGTTTTACAAGAGATTAGATCGGTTTGCAAGTTCGCCTGGACAGTTAAGGAACAATAGAACAAGACTGGAAAAATTGCCTAAGACTTAGATTGCTAGACTATCCACCTATATCTAAGTTCCCAAATGTTTACGATAGTTTTCAAAACGTTTTCATCCTTTTCCTACCAAAATTCTAACTTTGATAAAATTTTCTAAGCTGCACATACCTTTGTCTTATCGGAGATTCGGATCTGCCTCTTCTTCATTCTTCTTTTCTTTCTGTCTTTTGACCTAAGTTTTAATTTTCGTATTGTTAGTTTTTTACGAGAATGGATTTGTGTTTTGCCAAAGGTTTTTGTGAGTATGAGTTAATGTTTTATCGAAAAGTTTATTTGGCATTTTAGGACTGGCCACTTTCGATTCAATGTCAAAGAACTTCGAAAAATTTGATATTGATTTGTACGAATTGTTTTTCGACGAAATTCTGACGAGAATATCGGAGTGAGGAACAAATGTTGACGTCAAAGTTTTCCGTTCTCGGCCCTTGGTACTGCTGGTTCTACTAAATAGACCATGTTCGCTTGGATATTTTCATAAAGTTTATCAAATGTTTACATATAGATGTTTTCAACTCAACGTGGCAGAATTTTGTACACTGTATTGCATTTTTTTATTTCAAAAGAACTTCTACAAAATCATTGAAACAAAAGTGAAGAAGTGTAGGTGATAACTCGAAGAAGGCTCAAGCAATGGACACTATGTAATTCAGGTAAGGTACTCAGTTCGTCATGCTGCGAGTAAACTGGTCATGCGCTAGCCCATTGTCTTTGTTTTTCCATTGATAATTTCATATGATCTTGTATGACTTCCCAAAGGTTGTCGAACTGCTTTTTGAGTTTTATTTACAAGAACCGTTTCGCGAGTGTTGTTAGATTTACTACACGAAGGTTGTATTGTAAATTAATGTCTTGTTTAAATGAGGTGTTGTAAAATATTTGACGAGCTTAGTTTTACGAAAACTGTACAAAATGTTGTCGATCTTAATTTTGGGAACATTATTCCGCAAAATGTTTCGAGTTTGGTTTTATGAAAGTTGTTTCATAGAATGTTTTTCGAGTTTTATTTTTGTGCATTGTTTTGCAAAATGTTGTTTAGTTTAATTCTACGAAAATTGTTCGCAGAATGTTTTTGAGTTTAATTTTGCAAAAGTTATTCCACAATATGTTGTCGAGTTTAATTTTACGAAAATCATTTTGTAGAACGTTTTCGAGCTTAATCTTGCGAGTGTTTATTCCGCAAAATGTTATCAAGTTTAATTTTACGAAAACTGTTGCATATAGTGTTTGTCGAGCTTAATTTTGGAAAATTTTTGTTGTAAATATGTTTTTGAGTTTTGGCTGTATGAGAGCCGTTGTTTGGAAAAACTCACATTCTGTGGCTGTTCCGCAAATCTAGTTTCTGAGTCTTCAATATCGGAAACTCTTACTGCAACAAGATTGATTGTCGCGACCAAAAATAATTGGAAGTTTTCTTGATTATGTAGGATCGATCAAGGGGAGTTTTGAGTACTTTTTCTAAAATAAGCTTAGTAGACGAATGTCAAGAGTTCACAACGACACTTGAATTTTTACGAAACCTTAGGTTCCAGAAAACGTTTCAGCGGTGATGGATAAGATCCCTTGTTTTGCATTGTTTAGTCTTCGTCAGCCGTTTTAGGTTTCGAGTGATTTTGTAGAAATCAACTTTGTTTTTCTGAAAGTTATTTAAAAGAAGTTTAGCACTGGGGGATTAGGAACCCGATTTCCCATGCTTCTATTTCCGCAAGTGATCTAGGTTTTCCCCGCGACTTCTAGAAGGTGTAAGCGAGTTTTATTTCACCGAAGAATTTTTACGGAAGTTATCGGGAAGAAGTATAGAGGTGAGTTGCGTACCCGATTTGCTGTGCTTCTTTTTTTCCGTGAGTAACCTAGGGTTTCTCCGAGGTTTTTTGGAGAGCAAGTTTTGTTTTTCTGTAAAATTTTGGGAAAACATCTTTCAGTCAAATCCTAAGGGTAGAGATTTCTCCAACTCGGTAAAGAGACTAATTTTACAGGGTTTGATAGATTTTATAGATGCAGTTTTTTTTTTGACTTAGAAATCGTGGGCTCGTTTTGGTGCTTTTCCTGTTGCGAAAAGTCGCGACTAGGATTTTGATTTTGTTGAGCACTGAGGTGTTTGTGTAAGCGTTGCCCGTAAGAGCAGTCACCACTGGAGTTGTTTTACCAGCTTTTTTTGCAAGATTTTCATATTTTCAGACATCGTTTTGGTCAAGCGTTTTGCGGTCTGAGAGTTAAGAGTAATCTGCCCCCTCCTTCTAGCGTCAAACTGTGGGAACCGAAATTCACACCGTCGATTTTAGTGAATAGAGAAAATCAAAGAAAACCCTACTTTCCTTGAGGTCTGGATTCTCTGCAAAAGCCAACGACAAGTGACCAAACATATGCGAAAAATATACAAAGATAACAAAACGAATCTTAGGAAAGTTAGTTTTTATTTCGAATCCGTGTAAGAGCGTTACAATTGTTACAAAAGCTTACAAAAGCTTCGTCCACAAGATCTATCAGCGAACTATCTAGTTCTAGCCACCTAAAATCTTAAACCTAATTGAGTCGCAGCTCGATAACATAAGACAAAGAAGACACGAAAAGGTTTTATGGATTTTGGACTGGAACTTATGAAAGGCTGCCTATGTACCCCTTTCGAGGATAAGGCCGAACGTAGTTCAGATAGAGAGTTTGAACAAGAGACCGAACTGCCTGGGCGAGTTTGACTAGTATGAGTGCAAGTCATTGAAACCGAACTTGTTGAAGATAAAGCCTAGGATTTCTAAGTGCAGAGAGTTTTCAGTCTAAAGAGAGTTCAAAAACGAGTCCCCTTTCTTTAGGTCATGAGTCTTGCTTATATACTCATCCAAGGTTGGTGTTGTCTTCCCGTAATTCCCATGATCCGAGTTTATCCTTTGCATAAGTTTTCTTTTTTGTTCTCGATCTTCATGCTTATTTGAAAACTTGACGTTTATCTCTTCTTTCCATTTATCTTTTCGAAAAACAAGTAGACTGTCATAACGAGTGGGCCTCTTTATCGTCCAGCGTTTGTAACTGGGCTATTGTCATGATTGGACCCTTTTCGGACCATTTTATGACTTAGCCGTTTTTACAATTTCTTTCGGAGAAAAGACCCTTTGTACAAGACTAGCTATCATTTCCTTCGAGATAAGAGTAAGCGGATGATTGGTCAAGACGTTGGTGTCTAGTTAACCATTCGTCTTTCTATATGAACATTTTGACTTAGATTTTTACAAAAGATGAGTCTTGCGGTTTTTACCATAAAAATCTAACGGCATTTCCGATCAAGACGAAACAAAAGTCCATATGATCAGAAAATTGAGAGATTCCACATGGCTTGGATAGGAAAGCTTTTTGTTCCCTGCCGTAGGGCGGGGTGCTCAGTTCATATCTGCCCCGCCCTAGGGTGGGGTGTTGGCTCAAGTCTGCCCCGCCTTAGGGCGGGGTGCTTGGCTTAAGTTTTATCCCGACCCAGGGTGGGGTGCTCTGTCGAGGTTGACTCCAACCCAGGTCGGGGTGCTCTATGGAGGTTGATCCCGACCCAGGGCGGTGTGATTCGTCGAGGTTGACTCCTATCCAGGGTGTGTGTGTGTGCTCTATGGTGGTTGATCCCAACCCAGGGTGGGGTTCTCCATCGAGGTTGACTCTGACCAAGGGCGGAGTTAATGGGAGAGTGTGTGCCCGACTCTAGGGTGGGGTGAATGGTTGAGATGTGCCCCGCCCTGGGGCGGGGTGAATGGTTGAGATGTGCCCCGCCCTAAGGTGAATGGGAAGAATGTGCCCCACCCTAGGAAGGGGTGGATGGTGCGAGCTTGTGCCCCACCCCGGGTCTATGTGGAAAAAGACAGTATTTGCCCCGCCCTAGGTTGGGGTGAATGTTGATGAGGAGTGCCCCGCCCTAGGGCGGGATGGACAGTCAAAGCGTGCCCCGCCCTAGGGTTGTGTGGATGGTCAAGGATCATCCCGTCCTAGGGAGGGACGGTTCATGGTTGATCGTCTCATCCCCTATGGCGTGGCAAGTTGGCTAGCATGCACCGTTTGGTCGTGGAATATCGTCCCAAGATCTATCGATTAGTCGTTATCAAAGTTTACTCAAGAAGGTTTTTCGAAAGGATTAAATTACGAATGTTGGATGTTGATAAGTTGTTTCTTAGGTTACTCAAACAGGTTTTTCGGAAGGGTTAGATTATGAATGTTGGACGCTGATTTCGAGATTACCGTTTTTGACCCCAACAATGACCAGGCTCATAGACCATGGTACGTATATCAAGGATGAACAGCTGGACACTGATCATGGCTTGGCTTAATGAGCTGTTTATAAGCGTGATCGATATGATCCATGAAGTATTAGATCGTGAGAAGCATATGGCCTGTGTATGGACGAGTTGTGATATGATCTTGACCAATTTAGACATCAACCGAGACAGCTAGACCATCTTCCAAGGAAGCTTGGCCATCAACAAGGATCTTGACCAGCTCGACCATCTGATATGACGAGCTCTTCTGAGTACAGGCACTTGTCGTTCGTCTATACGAAGGGATACTTGACCAAGTCAAGTCAAAGCATATATGTTGTCGGTCAACTGAAAGTCGTTGGTCAAACCTTCTTGTTTTTATATATTTATGGTTTCTAGGATTACTATAATATTTATTTCTACATATTGCTTATTATAAGGCTTGCAATTGTATTATTTTATTAATTTAATTTTTAAATAAACCTTTTTCGTTTTATCTTATTGAATCATTTCAGATTGATGGTGGTCATATCCATTCAATCTAACTTGGTATAATCTAGGGTGTCATATCTAGAGGCGACCATTATAAGGTAAACCAAAACCTATTCTGCAATTTTGGTGTGACTTTTCAATCCACACCCCTTGGTCATTTGTGCTTTTTGGCTCAATTGGTGCAAGTCTTATCCATCACCAACCTCTGAGTGCATTCCTTGGGCGAAACCGTATTATGTTGTATCAGAGCCACTATGAGGTTCAGGGGTTCTTAACATACAGCCATTCTTACATCTTAATCTTCAATGCAATCACACGTGTCTTTCGGACTTAATAGAAACCATGAAGTGAAGGTTTAGCTTAAGGGAACAAGAGAGCAGTTACGAGAATGGAAGAGAAACAAGCGTACAACTAAACTCATTCCTAAGAGAAAACTTAAACGTGAGAAGGAGACAAGCAAGAGGTGGCCTAAGAAGGAAGATCAAAAGCCATCATCATACTCGGTTGAAACGAATCAGTCGGCTAGAACAGAAAAGAAGTTCAATGTCAAACTGGAGAGATTTCTCTGATGAGTTTGTGGTAAAGGTAAAATATACTCTTAACGGCAGCAGAGCAACTGAAGATTTAGTCAGCCAAAGAAAAATCCAAACAAAAAGGCTTGGAGAGATGGCAGCAATTGTACAAGGAGCAGACACATCAAAGGATCGAAGCCACATGTCCATCCTCCTCCACGACCATAGAAGAAGTCCAAGAGGCTGAACCGGAACTGGTTGATTCTGTCCAAGAAAACCACTCAGCTGATCAACCACATCAACAAGATGAACTAAAGGCTGTAAGTGTTCTCATACATGACCAGACCGTGGCTGAAGAATCAGAGTTCATTGGACAAAGATTCAGCCCATGAAACAAAGCACACAATAGTTTGCAAATCAGGTGAAAACATTGTTCATTTTTGTGTGATGAATTATCCAGCCACTTTTTTGAAATAAGTACCGACCAGTGAGGCTACTGAGTCACGAAAGGGTCAGAAACAATTTATTTTTGATCCAATAGAAGAGACGTGTGTGAACAAACGAAAAGACAACACCTTCATTGAAGGAAAAACACATTGGGAACAAAACAAGGTCACAATGCTATCATCAGAAAATATTTAGATTTGAGGATAAATCCTTTTCAAGAGGGAGAGTATGATACGTGCATGACCAGCCTCATGGATCAAGTTCTGAATATCAAAGACGAACCAGATAGGAAACTGATCATGGCTTGGCTTAATGGGCTGTTTATGAGCCTAATTTGTACGATCCATAAAGTATTGGATCGTGAGAAACATATTGCCTGTGTGTGGACGAATTGTGATACGATCTTGACAAGTTTGGACATCGAACAAGACAGCTCAGACATCCTCCAGGGCAAATCGGCCATCGACCAAGATCTTGACCATCTCAGCCATCCGACCTGATGAGCTCGTCTGTGCACAGCCTTCCGTTCGTCTCTGCGCAATCTGCCCTTCACCCAGCACAGCCCGTCGCTCGTGCAGAAGCATCCATGTCGTCTATGTACCATATGAAGGGACACTCGACCAAGTCAAGGAATTTATGTTCTCGGTCAATTAAAAGTCTTTGATCAAGTCTTCCTTATTTTTATAAGTTTACGGTTTCTAGGATTGACTGGAATAATTATTTCTACAAATTGTATGTTATATAAATGCATGCATTTGTATAATTTTTTATGACACCGTCTGTAACACCCCCGAACCGTTCTAGGTATAGGTCGAACCACCGTCCAACAATTAAACAAGAACATGACGGATGTTCTCCGCCTTTGAAAAAAGACGGATGAACAAGATAAACTCATAGGTTCCCTCGGTAAACAGGTGGAAACCCTAACAATGAGGACCAGAGCCGTCCTCCCTCGTGGAACCACTAGGATTCAAGGGAGAAGATTCAAATTCACAACATTGTTGGACAGGCCTGGGAACACGCAGGGAAATCCGTCAGGATCAGTCTCCAGCGAAACGACCCCTGTCGTAACTCAGAAAAACTCTGAAAACCCTTCGCTTCTTGAGCAGGGAACAAAGGAAAACAAAGTCGAATGAGTCGACTTGGATCCCAGCGATCAATCCGAGTAATCGGAAGAAGATGCTGATGTACACCCAAGGAGGACGAGAAGTCAAAATGCTCGGCTGGATACCTCGTTTGAAAAATCCATGATGGAATAAGAAGAAAATATCTTCTGCGTAGAACAAGAAAAGCTGGCTGAAAAGCATGCCCAAGTCAGCCGTAGCAAACACTGACAAACTCGGAAAACCGCTAGTGATGATTTGGAAGAGACGAAGAATCTCTGCGACTACATCACTAAAACGGCTGTCGAAGTAAGAGCCATGAAATCTCAGATCCATCATGCCACCAGCGCTGCTCCGGAGATTGATCAACTTCTCGACAAAGCTTTAAAAACTCCTTTCACTGCATGCATTACTAAGATGAAAATCTCCGCATGATGAAAATCCTATGGCCGGGACGATCTACGGATCAGTCCATCCCTTCCTAGGGTGTGGAGATCTCATGACTGGGAGATTTCCTATCCAAGGACAAGCCATGCATTAACTCCCAAAGTTCTGACCAAATGAGCTTTCGTTTTGTCTCGATTGGACTTGCCGTTAGATTTTTATGATAATAACTGCAAGACTCGTATGATGTGACAAACGGTTAACTAAACACAACACCATGAACATATATCCACTTACCCGTTATCTCAAAGGAAATGATAGTTAGCGTTGTACAAACAGTTGTTTCTCCGAAAAAATCGTAAAACATCCAAGTCCGAAAACAGCCTGAAAAGGGTCCAAACATGGCAACGGCCCACTTACAAACGGTGGATGAGAAAGAGGCCCATTCTCTATGATGGCTTACTTAATTTCCAAAAAGTTAAACGGAAAGAGAGATAAACTTCAGCAAAAGATAAACTTGGACAAGGGCATAACGGGAAAGACGCAACCGACCTTGGAGGAGTATATAAGCAAGAGTCAAGACTCAAGACAATACAAACAATTTTCTCTGCAAACTAGCACTTAGAGCAATTTATGCATTTTCCATTTTTGTTATCGAGCTGCGTCTCAATAAGGTTTTCTAAGTTTTTGGTTTTTAGAACTAGGGAAATCACCAACAGCTCTCGTGTCTGAGGCTTTGCCTATTGTTAACGCTCTTACGTAAATTGGAAATAAGATCTTGAGAAAATTACTAGAATGTTATGGAAAAGGTGGGATATGACTAGAATAACGTACCCTTGGTTAGTTTTTTTTTTAATTAAGATGATTTTTAAACAATAAATACACGTCACTAACAATATATCCATGTAAGCAAGATAATCAACAGTCTCTTTAATTACATCATCCTAAAAAAAAAGACAACACAACCGTTTCTTTCTTCTTCTTTCTTCGTCAAGTCGAGCCGTCGAGGGTTTCTATATTTATAAATCGTCGACATTGTGTTTACTAACTCGAACTATCTTTCTTGTCTTCTCGGAATCGTCGCCTCCACTCTTATCGTTTATACGAAATCGTGTTCGCCGCAATCGTATCAAAGAAATCGTCTTCTCCGGTATGTTGTTCCTGAGTTTGATTTTCGTTGCGGCTGAGTTATATATTATGTATCGATTGATTTTTGTTGCGGCTGAGTTATATATTATGTATCGGCTGAGTTATATATTATGTATCTATCCATTGATTTTTGTTGCGGCTGAGTTATAAATTATGTTGTGGATGATTTATTTTATGTTGCGGCTGAGTTATATATTATGTTGCGACTGAGTTATATATTAGGTTTTGGCAGAGTTATTTTTATGTATGGAACTGAGTTATTATTATCTTGCGGCTAAGTTATTGTTATGTTGTGGCTGATTTATTTTATGTTGTGACTGAGTTATTGTTCGGTTATATGATCAGATGAATGTTTCTGAAGTTCAGTCATGGGATTACCCTCGAAGACTTTACCCTGAAGGATCTTCTAATCTAGAAGGTAAAGATATTAATCACAATTTCCATATAAGAGAATTCCATCACGTTAGAGAAGCAATAGGACGTGATGTGTGGGAAGAACTGGAGAGGTCTCCTATTGGGGGTAATTGCTAAGCTAGCAGGACGCAAAAGCGTGTAGGATGGTAGGACTGTACACTATCTACTATGTAGACAGCTGCGAGTACATAAGACGGAGATTTAGAGTCTCGTTGTCGATCAACCTATCAGGTTTAGCTTACACGAATTTGGTGAGATCACTGGGTTAAACACAGATCGAGTGCCAACATAATGTTTTGAACCTGACCAATACAAAGCGTTTTGGGAGGAGCTGAATATACCGCTTGGGATGGGACCCAAGTTAGATGAACTTAAAGCAGCATTATAGGTATGTCCGCCTTGGAGTTTTGAAAAGCGTAAATGGTTAGGGCTGTTACTTCTTCAAGCCATGGGACTGTATGCTTTGCACCATAATTCTAGGATACCATTTGAAAGTGCAAAAAGAGTATTCGACAATGAAGCCATGATGTCGTATCCATGGGGTCGGACTTCATATGAAATTCTTGTTGACTCTATTAAAATGTTGGATCCACAAGGATGTTCATACATAATAAGAGGCATGAAGGACGTGTTATTGGTTTGGGCGTATGAATCTGTGAGTTGCTTTGGAGAACGATTTGGGAGAGTGGTCGAAAAAGTAGACATTCCGCTTTTGCGATGGGGTGGAAAGCGTACACGTGCAAGTTTTGCTACTCTGTTCTCTGAGGAGATGAGAGAGCATGGCGAGGTAAGGTTTAACGATGAGTTATGAGTTATTTGATGACTGAATTATTATAATTGATGGCTGAGTTATGAGTTATTTGATGGTTGAGTTATTAAAAGTGATGGCTGAGTTATGATTTATTTGATGGCTGAGTTATGAGTTATTTTATGGCTGAGTTATGTGTTTTTTTGGTGGCTGAGTTATGAGTTGTTGTTGCGGGTGCGTGTGAGGAAAATGGTTATGAAGGACTCAGTTGAAGAGATGTTTCCTCAATGGCTGGGTGAAGCTGAGGACCCACAACTCGTTAATTTGATAACAAACATACATGCATATAGCTTTGTTAGAGGTTTTTGGGAAGTAGAGGGGAATGAGAAGAAGAAAAAAGTGAAGGGTGGATTTTCGTCAGAAGCTGAGCCACCCACTAAGAAACAAAAGAAAGTTAAGAAACAGATTGTATCTCTCACCAGTGAGGAGGAAAGTAGTGGATAAATGGTGAACCATACGCTTCTGGTGAACATAATGAGTACTCTGGAAAATATTTCCAGAAAATTTGATCACCACGAAGGTCGATTTGAAACGCTTGAGTCGAGGTTAAACGCCAACGATTCCAAACGGGACATGCCAAATATGGACCAGCATACCATTGATGATATAGTGAAAGCTGCAGTGGTTGAGCGTCTGAAAGTTCTGGGGGGTATGAAAATGTCCCGAAAACTATGATAACCTCTCACCGCAGCCTAATACACAACAAAAGTTTGTCAATAGTCCAATGATAGATAAGACCCCTGGTAAGGGTTTGGGGGTGAAAAAGAGTTTGGCAGAGGATTTTGCTAGTGGCGCTGCAACACCTTCTACAGGGGTGAAAAATACTTTGCTTGAGGATTTTGCTAGTGGCGCTGCAACACCTGATAAGGCTGATAAGATGCTGCTCTTGATTTCCTTTATATTTCTTCTGCAAAGGTTGATAAGGATGAAAGGATGCTAAGGCTTCTAAGGCTGCTAAGGCTACTAAGGCTGCTAAGGCTGCTAAGGATGCTAAGGCTGCTAAGGATGGTAAGGATGAAGCGGGTTAAGTCTTAGGACACGGCTGCAGGGGCAAGCCAAAGGATCATGATGAGTTATTAAAGAAAGAGGCCGTTGCTAACAAGAGGGCAGATGCTTTGTTAAAGAGAAAGGAGGCGGCTGAGTGAAAGAGAAAGGTGGCTGATTTAAAGAAGCAAGAATTCACTGTTAAGAAGGAAGCTGAGTTAAAGAAGCAAAAGATGACTCAGATTAAGAAGGAGAAAGTTGCTGGAACCGGCACTCCACCGCGTGCCAATGTAATAAGAGTAAAGTTTAAGAACCCGAGTGAAGAGGACAATAGCTTGGTGGAAGTGACAGACGAAATTCGCGCTCGAGAGAACGAATTGTTGCCGGTCTGATGTCGAGGAAGAAGAACTGATTAGATCTGCCAGAATAAAGGAGTATCGGGAGAGAAGTATTCAATTATCTCCAAAGGGGTATGCATTGATGGCAGTTTCTTCAACACCAGTTTTTCCTTACATTGGAGACAATGGAACAACGTGGATGAGAAAGAATTTTCAGCCTTCATCAGCAATATATGATCCTCTAGCACCTGTTGATCCGGCTAAATTCGAAAAACTTATGCAACACATTAAGGAAATTCCTCCTAACTTACTTGCAGCACCAACTAAAATGCCTCCACTAAGATCAGCAGACTATGAGGGTGACTTCTGCAACATACTCATGAAGGAAAAACCGTGGACAGACAGGGAATATGGATGGCTGTTTGACAATGTAAGTCTCTATTAAGGCTGAGTTATATAATCTATTAAGGCTGAGTTGTATATTCTATTAAGGCTGAGTTATATATTATATTGCGGCTGAGTTATATATTATATTGCGACTGAGTTATACGTTCTATTGCGGCTGAGTTATATATTATGTTGCGGCTGAGTTATATATTCTTCTTGTAGCATGTCTCTGCTTATATGAAAGTCCTCATTGGAAGGTCCATGCGAGATCCCAACCCATTATGGTCCAAGCGCATTGCCTTTATTGACCCTTGGTTCTTGACTCTATGGGTTCACGATTTCAAGCAGTTCAATATAAACCCTAATCTGATGAAGTTCAAAGGTACTGGGTATGGAGATTTAACAAAGGGCAGGATTTCCTCTTATTTTCAAACAAAATTGAAGTGGTTTGAAGATGTGGATCACTTGTACAGAGTGCTTCAAGTTTCAGGCGATCAGTGGGTGGCGTTTCACGTGGATCTGAAGAAAGAGAAGATTGATTGCTACGGTCCAATCATTGGACAGTTAACAGAAGAAAAAGAGACAAAAATGGTAGTTGCATTTAAGACGCTATCGCAAATGCTTCCTGTGATGGTGAATGACATTGTTCCTGCCAATCTTCGAAAACCCAGTAAACAACAACTGGCGTTCAGAATGAGGAAAGACAAATACATTCCACAAAACATCCAAGTTGGCGATTGTGGGGTGTATTCGTTGAAGTTTATCGAGTGTCTAGCCCTTGGTGTAACTTTTGATGGGATAAACGATGAAAATATTCAAGGTTTACGGGTAAAGATGGCAACAGAGATTCACGATGAAGGAGGAAATTCTAAGATAAACAATATATTGTCTTAAGCTGTCTTTTGTATTTGACTTTCGCTTTTTTATCTCAGCCTTATCGGTTATATATTTCAGCCGTGTCATAGATGAGTAACTCAGCCATATCTCAAACATACCCAAAAATCGAAAAATGTTTATATATCTCAGCCGTATCTTTTAAAATAACTTAGTCGTATCGCTTTAGATAACTTAGCCAAACCTCAAAATTACCCTAAAATCAAAAAATGTTTATACAACTCAGCCGTCTCTGTAAATATAAGTAAGCCGTCTCGCTTTAGATAACTCAACCATAACGCAAACATACCCTAAACTCAAAAAAATGTAATGGAAATACCTTTAAAAATTATATTGAATCTCCAATTATCAATTTCAAGTGAATATATAATCAATTGAATAGATAAGAACTTTAAAAGTTATATTGAAGTTATGTTGAATTGGAAGTATATTGTATATGGTGTATATGGTTTACTTTGGTTGTATATAATACATTGTAAATGTAAGGTCTTAAGACAACATAACTACTGAATTTGTGTTCTTTATTATATTTCCTACTGGTACCTACACTACATATCATAATCATAAACCCTAAACACTAAATAATTAACCCTAAACACTAAATAATTACCTCTAAACCCTAAAATTAACCCTAAATCCAAAATAATAAGTCAGCCGTCAATGTTATATAATTCAGCCGTAAAGTGTAACTTAATCTTGACGTTGGGCGGGAAAAATTATAACTGGCGACGTTTGACGTTCTTACCTCTCTATATCCCCATCAAAAGTTATATCTCACTATTAAAAAAAAACTAAACAATATCTCTATATCCCCATCAAAAGTTATGCCGGTTGTTCCTGGTTATTCAACGAGGTTAGAGAACAGTGTGAATGCGATATGAAGCTCTACAAATCGTGAAAACCTTCCCGTTCTATACCCTGGTCCGGGCGACTTGCTTGACACATCCAGCATTACCTGGTTTAGATTTTTAAGTGATCTCTCCCTGACCATCCCGTCGATTCTAGTAGAAGGATGGGTTCATGATTGGCCGACATACCGCGTCATTCCCGATCACTTTAAGGAACGCTGGTTTCTTCAACTTGCTGTAAGGTCCGAATATGTTTCTTTTTCTCTATAATAACACCACTAATCTTTGTAATCATTTTCGTTGTAGCGCAAAAACACGTGGGATCGAAGGTATAATTCAACAGTTTGGACACATTTTAATCTTGTGGCCAGAACGCTGTTTTGTAGTCAGATGCGCAAGTTTAGGACTTGGGCGCTCGGAGGCGACAAGCCTTCGTGGATGCTAGATACAGTTTGGCGTGATCTCGTCGACATGTTTGAAGAGTTTGGGCCTGATAATTTTGGTTTTTGAAAGTGATTCATTGTCTGTATTTTCGACTTGATTAGTTCTGTTTATGTATGTAACTCAGTCGTATCGCTTTAGATAACTCAGCCACAACTTTAATATAACTCAGCCATGGCTTTTATATAACTCAGCTGTAACGTAGATTATCACTCAGAACTTTTAATATAACTTAGCCACAACATTTAATATAACCCAGCCACAACGTGAATATTTATATAAACCTAAGAGTAGGTACAAGTCCTCCTTTGTAACACCTTTGTCAATCAACCTAAGAGTCTCAATATCCTGAAAAAACTTCATTAGGGCTAAAGATCACATTGCAGTTTAAGTCAGTAGTGACTCTTTTAACAGATAATAAATTTGAAGCAAAGGTAGGCATGTAAAAAACTTTAGTATCTTTATCAAACAGCTTAAGAGTCTCTACACCTTTAATTAGAATTTTATCTCAATTTGCAATCATGGCATTCCCTAGAACAGGCTCTACATTACTGATCAACCTAGCATCACTAATCATTTGGTTAGAAGCTCCTGAGTCTATAACTAGGGGCTTAACACTACTAGTTGCATTGATTGAAGTAATAAGAACAGTAGGTGATTTGTATGATACATTAAGGGAGATACAAAGTGTGTTACCAGAGTTCTCCTTGAGGACCTTGATGAGAGCCTCAATGTCTGATCTCATGATTGTCTCATCTTGTGCAGTCCTCACAGATGATACTCCACTGAAAGTTAAAGCCTTCCCTTCACTAGCATTCATGGTGCGCATAGGAGTAGATGGTTCTCCCACCCCACCAGAGAAATGAACTCTTGCATCAGCATAAGGAGTCCTGAATTTCTGAGGCTTAAGATGTGGGTGGAGGATCCAACACTTGTCATTGCCATGACCCTTCTTCTTGCAGTGAACCCAAATCTTCTTTTCTTTTGCTTTGTATAACCCTTTGTTAGCCACGCCTTCTTCTCTTTTGTTCTCTACTCCTTCAGCTTGATTTGCCATGATGAGCTCTCCCTTTCTCCCAAAGAGACCAACAAACCCTTGCTCCTTTTAGATCTGAGCACACACTTCATCATGAGATGGTAGTTCCTGACCTCTTAGGATATGCTTGATTAAATCATTGTAACCAGGATTGAGAGTGAACAACAAAGCAAAGACTATGTCTTGTTCTCTCCTCTCATTAAGCACATCAGGGTCAACAATTCCTGGCCTCAGCATCTCTAGCTCAGCCCACAAGGACCTGAACTTTCCAAAATTTCTATCAAAATCAGTGTCCTCTTGACTGAGTGTGTTGATAGCCCTCTTGACTTCAAACACTCTACTGATGTTAGACTGGTTTCCATACACTTTCTTCAGTGTATCCCACAGCTCTTGGAAGTTTCACAGTAGGAGTAAGCATCCAGGATTGAGGCTTCAAGGCTGTTTTGAATAATAGACAACACCATGAGGTCCTCCTGACCTCTTTTCTTGTCGCCAACAACAACAACTACAACTTCTTTGCCATCCTCTCCTAGGATGGTCTTCTATGGTTTCTTGCCTTCTTCAACAACTTTCCAGAGTCCTCTGCCTCCAAAAGCAGTCTTAGCAAGCCTTTCCCACAGTAGGTAGTTAGCACCCTAAAGAGTAATTGGAATCATGACCATTTTTGAGTTTTTTGCCATATCCATCAAGAACAACTCAAAAACAACCAGAACAACTCAAGAACAGAGTAAAAACAGAGGATTTCAAAAATTTAAAATGAATCAGAGTGTTTGAAATGATTTTGCGGAGGTAGATAGAGAATAGGTAAAGAGAATGAAGAATAAAAATGGTTTTAGGAGCTTGGTTGCTCTGATACCATGAGAGTTCTTGAGAACTAAGAGAGATTAAGTGAAGAACATGGAGACTGGAGAGAGAGAGACTTGCGAGAATAAGAGAGAGAGACTAGTAGAAATGAGGAATTGAATTCCTTAGACCATGATTAACCCTGAGTTCTTAGGTGAGGTTCTTAGCATAATTTAAGAATCGGTTCTTAACTTTAACAAAGAAAAAGCTAAGAACCGGTTCTTAAATATCTTATTTAAGAACCGGTTCTTAGCTTTTTCTTTGTTAAAGTTAAGAACCGGTTCTTAAATTACGCTAAGAACCCCACTCTAAGAACCCGGGGTTAATCATGCTCTTAGTTCATTAGGTTTCTGGACACATTACATAAATAGGCAAAATAAATATCCTAGTAACTATTAAACAAGTAAGGATCCTAGAATAATATTAAACAATTGTAGATGAGTCCAAACTGCCCCAACTGTCTTGGACCAGGGAGAAAGTGACCTGTCCTAACAGTCCCACAGGCTGCAGCTGCTAACTCAACACGTGATCCAGCTTCTCAACATTCAAATTACCTTAGGCAGGTTGAGTAATTCCTTCTAGTTACATCCTTCAAGTTACATTTTCAAAATACTTCCCTCTTCTCTTGCCTTGCACGTCAACACTCCTTACACTTGCTGCTATTTATCGTATGATCGAGACCCATGAAGGGGAAGGAGGTAATCACAGTGGAGGCAGGACTCTCGCGCTAAAACTTAAATCTCAAGGGCATTATTGGCCCACTATGGTCACGGATTGCAAGGAATATGCGTCATGATGCGAAAAATGCCAGCGACACGCGCCCAACATTCACTCACCAACCGAGTTGCTAAAAACCTCTGTTGCCCCATATCCATTCATACAATGGGCAATGAACATAGTCAGCCCTTTACCGAGTTCTAGACAAAGGCGTTTCTTACTCGTTTTAACCGATTATTTCACAAAATGGGTTGAAGCTAAAGCCTACGTCCAAATCACCGAGAACGAGGTTCAGAGTTTTGTTTGGAAGTACATCATCTGCCGCCATGGACTTCCTTACAAAATAGTCACCGACAACGGATCTCAGTTCACGTCGAACAAATTCCAGGAATTCTGCGACAAATGGAGAATTCGCCTCAGCTTCTCTACCCCGCGATATCCTCAAGGAAACGGTCAGGCCGAAGCAACCAACAAAACTATCATAGACGGGATCAAGAAAAGACTAGATCTCAAAAAGGGACACTGGGCTGACGAGTTGGATGGAGTACTCTGGTCTCACCGAACTACACCTTGGAGCGCAACAGGAAAGACACCGTTCTCACTCGCTTATGGAGTCGAAGCAATGGCCCCTGCCGAAGTCAATGTCACCAGTCTCAGGAGGTTAAAGATGCCTCAAAACGTAGCCTTGAATCACGAAATAATGATCAATGCCCTAGATCAACTCGAAGAATGATGAGATCAAGCTTTATTACGGACTCAGAACTATCAACATCTTGCCGAGTCATATTACAACAAGAAAGTGAGGTCTCGACCATAGCAACTCGGCGATCTCGTCCTTTGTAAGGTCTTCGAGAATACCAAGGAGTGGAGAGCAGGCAAACTCGGCACAAACTTGGAAGGCCCATACAAAATAACACACGTGGTGAAACCGGGAGTGTACCGACTTGAGACGACTTCCGGGGAACTGATCCCACGGTCTTGGAACTCGATCAACCTGAAGCGCTACCTTGGTGCTTAAGGAGAAGAAGAAAGAACTACGAGTGACTTGATCCCATCTCGGGTACGTAGGCAGCCTCTATTCGGGTTCAGTCACAAAAAAAAAGAACTACGGGTGACTTGATCCCATCTCGGGTACGTAGGCAGCCCTTAATCGGGTTCAGTCACAAAACAAAAAAAATGTGTATGTATAAACCTGTTTTACTTGTATCACGACTTGTACCAGTCTGATCATTTAAAGCAACTATATACATCGATCTTTATTCCTGAAACACGGCTTCCGTGGCAATTATACCACTTGAAGATCATACTACGATGTGAGATTGAAGTCGGTATTAATTCCACAGTATGACAAACATGTCGAATGGATTTACTTAAGTCGAATGATGAGCGCGACATCACAGTAGGCTATAAAAAGGAAAAAATTGCCCGGTAACTTAAAATAAGTTAGCTAAGTACGTTCTTTCCTATTTTGCGATATAAACGATATCGGCATATTTGACGAAATAAAGTCCTATTCGTTTATTCGACAAAAATTACTCAGTCCCTACGTCGCTAGGACTGGTTCTTAAAACAGACCATCGGTCGAAGTCGGATTGAAAATGATAACCATAAAGGCCATACTTGGCAAGGTGGTTAAATAGATAAAAAGCCGTACTCGGCCAAAGTTGTTACATAAAAAAAGGGGGAAAGGAAGGAGATTACAACAGAAAAACAAAAGTACAAGGCTTTTTAAGCTCGGAGATCTTCAATGTCTTGAGGAGAGAAGGCCGTCATGTTGGAGCCATGCTCGTCGAGACTAATCAGATGAAGATCAATCTCGGAGGCATCTATGACTTCCATCTTCTGTAGCTCTTCCAGGAAGTAGGCTTCATCAATCTTCGCCTTCTAAAGAACCTCGTCCATAGATAAACCATGTGACTGGATTTTCTCCAGACCTTCTCGTGTCCCCTTTGCCTGCGAGTAAAGAGCAAGTTTCGATTGGATCTCGGATTGTTCCCCAATTAACTGACCCATCTTCTCGTACGTTGGCATCACTTGCTGTCTCAAAACAGACTCAACTCGCGACCTCTCTTTCCTCACTTCATGCTCTCGGGACTCCCTCAAATGCCTGGTCGTCGTCTCGAAGTTTAGAGAGAGCTCAGACTTCTCATGTTCCAGACTGAGGCAGCGAGAGTCGAGAAGATCCTTTTGAGCCTTCAGAGTCACCAACTCCGCAGATAGAAGCTTGTTACGAGATCTCTCAAGGTCGGCTTCGTTTTTTCTCAGCGGCTAGGGCCTCGATCTGACCCTCATAAGGACTGCACTTGTACGCCAACTCGGCGATTTCTTTCCTCTTCTTCTTCAGAGACCCGGTTTTGACCACCAATGAAGCTTCTTGCGCTTTGAGATTCACCTCGTAGTCTCTCACCATAAGATTGGCATTCCCGAAGAACTGGAGAACGAGAATCAATCAGAGAATATTACATACAGCATAAAGGAAAGTCGGTAAATGAACACTTACTATGGCGCCGGCTTGAGTCATTTCTCGATATCGGCTATCCTGATGGAGTTGATCCATTTCCGGCATGCCTCGCTTCTTAAGCTTAATTTGGCGAAAGAGACGCGCCGATGCCTCATGGTCTTCAATGAACAGGACATCGATTGACCGATATTTAAAGTCAATATCGTGGTGGTACTCCACCTCCTCACCATGCGAAATCTGAGCCGGCTCTTGATGCTGATCCCCTTGCACGATGTCCTCTAGCGGAGGATAAGCTGGATGCTCCTCCATTGGCATCTCGATAGCAGTCGTCATTTCAGCTGATCCGACAAGGTCGGTCAGGGGATTAGTTTCGAGTGTCGGATTTTGCTCCCCTTGATCACCACCAAGTTGCTCTTCTGGTACTTTAGGAGGAGGAAGAGGAGATCAGATAGGGGTCACGCGAGAAGGTTCGATGCGCGTATTGGACGAGTCCCTCCTTCGCTTGTTTGGCCTGCTAACGTCGGCAGAACCCCTACCATGCTCAGGGGTACCAATCGTGTCAGCATACGACGGCAGGGCAGACAGGTTCAATTTTCCCATTGATCTTTGTCAAGATCGCACAAGGATTGCAGTTGGGATCTCGGCTATATGAGAAGAAAGTCGTCAGATTTAAAATAGACTTAACAAAAAGGAAATCTGAAAGAATGATCAAAAGAATTGTTACCTCGGTTGATTCTATTTAAAGCGGCCTGGATACGAGCTTTGCTGATATATGGCCAATGTTGATGACTCAACGTCCTGATGGCTTCAACTTCCTCGAGAAAAGACTGGAAGACGCCTTGTGACCACTTACTGAGACGATCTGCAAAAAACGAAAAGAGATAAAGTAGATCAGTAGAAGTGCTGTAAATCAATTCGAAGTCGTACCGATATTGAAATTGAAATATCCGTTAAGGATTATTGTGGGATCTTCGAAGGATGCTTCATTGATCTTCACGTAGAAATAACGGTGGTTCCAGAAGTTCACTTTGGACTGCTTCCCGGTGATCACGTTGTACTTGGGGACCATCTTCCCATAAAAAATCCAGTCTTCGCGGTGATACTCAGTGTTGTGAGTTCTTCGAAAAGATGGACCAACATCTTTATTCCCAACTCGGCCGCAAGAACCGTCAAGGTCACCAGGATTTTGATTCTATTCGCGGTATACTGCCCAACGGCTATTTTCCGACGATTGCAGTAGGTTGTCAGGAATTCAGGAAGAGGCCCCCAGAGCGAAGAATTGATGAACCATGACTCGTATACACAGGCATATCCTGAAGGCGGAGTCCATGGCTGCTGATGATCCGAAGGGATCAAGAACGAGAACCCGGCAGGCGGACTCGTTTGGAAGATAAGCCTCCAGACGGTTGTAAATGTAGATTTGGTGGGGAAGTGGTTAGCCCAGTTTTGTTTCTTCTTGGCGCTAAGGGTTCGCTCCGGTTCCGGATCTATCTCCTCATCAAACTCGAAGTCGGTCCCAGTCCACCTCATTGGTAGGAAGTCGGGTAAAGTAAAGTTCACCTCCTTCTCGGTTGTGGTCTTGTCCTTAGTAACTGAATCGGCATCAGCACTAATCGGCTCCTCCGCCTGGAGCTCGTTTTCCTGCTCTACATCGTCGGCAAGAGTGTGACCTGTTGTTTCTCGGTCTTCTAATTCTAAACTAAATCTGACGATGTCACGTTCGGCGCTGTCCAGTGAAGCTAACTCTGCAGACGTCGGCCGTGGGTTATCCATTCCCCCAAGAGTTACCACTCTCGGCCTCCATCTCAACGGAGAACCAGTGCTCTCTGAGTCAGAGTCGGCGGCGATCACTTTACCTTTCTGGGAACACCGGCGGATAGGAGAAGACATTGTCACCGGAATACAAGTATCTAGAGAGAGAAAGAATAGAGAAGGCAGATAAATCTGAGAAGTACCTTTCGAAGATAAGCAGCAGGAGGATGCGGAAACAAGCATTGAGAGGAACTTTTATAGATATCTCGGCGCGGAAGACGAGCAGTTGTCATGATTAGGTATAGAACCCTATAGATTGTGACACGTGTCTCACTATATCTGAATCTCGAGAGTATTACCTACTTGAGCGACACGAAGTGGGAGGCGTGGGCTCGAGAAATAATAATATTAAATACAGATTGGTGACCGAGAACGAGATTAATGCTCAAACGAAAGGAAGCCGGAGACAGCCTACTACTACAAATCTATCAAGAACACGGATGACCGAGATCACGCTTTAAATTCACCCAGTTAAAGAACTTCACCGAATAAACAGCAGTATGTTCGATGAACTGGGGGGGGACTTATTGTTGGGGATAGATTACATCTACCCACATAGGCCCATTTAGGCATGAACTCTGCCCAATATCAGTAAGGAAGTTGGCCCATAAAGCCCGTCAAACCGACTTTGACAATAATAGGGAGCATATATAAAGAAGGAGGTCGGGATGAAGGCACACAGAAAAACACATATACTTCAAGGGCAAGCCTAGAACTAGGGTTTTCATTACTCTTTCTTTGTTCTTACCTTGTTCTTCATCAAACATCCCGATTTTTCATCAATAAACTCCTTGATTTGTTCTCTAAATCGTCTCTTTGATAAACCCACCATCGAAATCGATCACCGATCTAGGGTTACCGATTTCGGATTCAACAGAAAGGGTCAGTATTGATCATAAATTTCTTATGGAAGCACTCACTAATAAGAAGGAACAGATGATGGAAACCAAACTTGTTAACAAACTGGAGGAACAACAAGTAAGAATGCAAAACAGATTTGAAGATTTTCTTCAAAGACAAGAACGGAGAAAAGAGAAACAACCTGAAAACTCTCAGGAAGAGTTTAGGTAGAGAAAAAGGAAAGAAAAAACGCCTGAACACTATCACCATTCTGATCAAGAAGAAACCAATAGTTACAATGAGAATCTCATAAGTTGTTGAAGGCATAGCCAAAGGAGACACATACGTGAAAAAGAAGACATGGCTAATCAAAGAGACGAACTTGCTAGTTTAAAATTAAAGATCCCTCCTTTCTATGGCCAGACTGATCCATATGCTTATCTGGAATGGAAAAAGAAGATAGATCTTGTCATCAACTGTCAACAATATACTCCAGCTAAAAAGATACAAGTGGCTGCTACTGAGTTTAATGACTATGCTTTAAGTTGGTGGGATCATATAGTAACAACCAAAATGCGCAATGGTGAAATCCCAGTTTAAACTTGGTTAGAAATGAAGATCTTATGTGCAAACGGTTTGTTCCAAAACACTACTATCGTGATCTCCATCAAAAGCTGAGAAGACTAACCCAAGGCTCACGTTCTGTGGAAGATTATTACCAGGAGATGGAGCTTCTGATGTTGAGAGCTAGTATAGCAGAAGATAAATAAGCCATTTTGTCTCTGTTCTTAGGAGGATTGAAGAGAGTGGAGATGCAGCATTATGAAGATATAGGGGAGATGTTTCCCAAAGCAATCTTAGTCGAGCAACAGTTCAAAAGAAGGAATAACTCTCAAACAGGCTATGGAGCAGGAAAGTTTAATCAATAAAAGCAAGAGAAGCCGAGTTATCAAAAGGAAAGTAAACCTTTTCAGGAACATAAAGAAGAGGCTAAGCCAAGAAGTATATTCAGCAAAGATAAAGGAAAGGCTGTAGCATCAAGAACTAATGATATGGTGTGTTTCTAGTGCAAAGGCAGAGGTCATTGTGCAAATGAGTGCACCAACAAGAGAGTCATGATCCTTCTTGAGAATGGAGAGTTGGAATCTTCTGATGAAGCATCATAAAGCTCAGAAGAAGAAGGACATGAAGAGGAACCAATGAAAGGAGACTTGCTGGTTGCTAGAAGGTCCCTAAGCTTTGCACTCTCATCATTGATGGTGGAAGTTGTACCAACGTGGCTAGTTAAACAATGGTATAGAACTTGGTCTAAATGTTACAAATTACCCCAAACCATACATGCTGTAGTGGTTAAATAAAGAAGAAGAAGAAATGAGTGTGACTAATCAAGTGGCAATCCCTATCATCACTTGGAAGTATGAGGTTGAAGATCTGTGTGATGTCTTACCAATGGAAGCAGGCCATATCCTTTTGAGATGACAATGGCAATCAGATGAAAAGTAATCCATGATGGGTTCACTAACAAACATACTTTTGAGTTTAATGGCAGAAAAACAGTGTTGGTGCCTATTGCATCTAAAGAAGTCTATCAAGATCATCATCAACTCAAAATCCGAATGGAAAGCAAAGATGTATCTGTGGAAACCAAGAGCAAATTAAACAATTTCTATGTCAAGGCTGGTGAGATCAAAAGATCCCTCTATTCTAAACAGCTTGTCCTAGTATTTGTGTTTAAAGAAGCTCTTGGGACCTTGACTGCCTTGCACCGGTTCTTCTGAGTGAGATGATTTCTTTGTACAGAAATATCAAGATAACTTTCACAGAAGATAATCCCAAAGGCTTACCACAAAGTTGTGGAATTGAACATCAAATAGATATTGTTCCTGGTGCAACACTTCCAAACCGACCAGCCTATAAAACCAATCTGGTTGATACCAAAGAATTGCAAAGGCAGGTTGAGGAACTCATGAAGAATGGCCATATCAGGGAAAGCATGAGTCCATATGATGTTCCAGTGTTGTTGTGCCTAAGAAATATGGAAGCTGGAGGATGTGTGTCGATTGTAGAAAATCAACAATATCACTGTAAAGTATTGACATCCTATTCCTAGATTATATGATATGTTTGATGAATTACATGGTTCTAGAATCTTTTCTAAGCTTGATCTTAGAAGTGAATATCACTAGGTTAGGATGAAAGAAGGTGATGAATGAAAAAATGCATTTAAAACTAAGCATGGTATATATGAATGGTTAGTTATGCCATTTGTTAGAATGCACCTAGTACTTTCATGCGCCTGATAAATCATGTTCTTAGGGCATTTATAGGATTATTTGTTGTAGTCTACTTTGATGATATCTTAGTCTACAACAATTTTCTAGAAGAATATCTTTAACTTCTTAAAATTGTCTTAAGTGTGCTGAGAAAAGAAGAACTTTATGCTTATCTGAAGAAGTGTACTTTTTGTACATATAGCCTTGTCTTTTTAGGGTTTGTTGTGAGTGTAGATGGTGTTAAAAAGGAAGAGACAAAGGTCAAAGCCATCAAGGAGTAGCCGAGTCCAAAGAAAGTAGGTGAAGTAAGGAGTTTCCATGGACTTGTTGGATTTTATAGGCGTTTGTTAAGAATTTCAGCACTATATCAGCCCCATTGACTGAAGTAATCAAGAAAGATGTTGAATTCAGATGGGTAGAAGCACGAGAGACTTCCTTTCAATCCCTAAAGGAGAAGCTTACTCATGCACCCATGTTAATACTTCTTGTCACTAAATTTTTTGAAATAGAATGTGATGCATCTGATATAGGTACTGAAGAAGGTCAGACAAGATGTCTGAAGGATGAAGACAAGTGAGTTCAAGAAGACGATAGAGCACTTCAGATCATCCATGGGTATCTCTCAAGCTTGATCTTGGAGGCATACATACATTGTGAAACCGCCAAAAAGCTATGGGAGAGTCTTTGAAGCAGCTTATGGAAACATCTCCAATCTGAGTAGGGTCTTTGAGGTCAAGAGAGATATCAGCAACCTGAAAGTTCAGATGCTTGTGGTCTAAGTTAAATGTGTTGAGACCAAGAACATCAGATCCAAAAAATTTAGAAGAGAGGCTGGACCAAGATGCAGTCTTTAGCCTCCTTGTAAGTTTAAATTCATCGTACATCATCTGATCAAACATATCCTAAGGGAAGACAAATTGCCATATATAGATAGTGTATGGGCACTTGTCCAATAGGAACTAGGTTCTCATAGGATGTTTAAGAAGAAACGGAAACCAGTTTGATGTAATCATGGACATGGACGAGTCAGTTGATGGTCAAACTGTTGACGAGCATGTTGATTGTCAACCTGTGGATGAGCCTGTTGATGGTCAACCTGTGGACGAGCCAGTTGATGGTCGATCTGTATATGTACCACCCGATGGTCTGATCATGGACAAGCCCGAATGGTCGAGATAAGAAGAAGGACGAAACATCTCTATTTTGACCCAAAATGATCCATTGACCATTTGTCTTGGGCCTATTACCAGATCCAAGTTCAAGAAGCTGAGTGAAAGGCTTGGATACATGATTAAGTTTATGAAGAATGAGGGAGAGATGTTTGGTCAAAACACCACCACCCTAACCATTTTCATTTACTTTTCGGTCTCTACCACCAACTAAACAATTTTTTTATGTTCCCAAAGTGCTCATGCACAAATTTCTTATGTATTCTAGGTTCTCATGAACGAGTTTGACTTCTTTTACTTTTAAAATCTGTATTGTTTCATTTGGAAAAAACTATTCATCATTTTTATCAAAATTATTTCTTTTCAAACTTGGTGATTTGTTTGTACTTTGAACAACTTGATTGTGGAGGTGTGTGAACCCAAAACAATATAAAAAAAAACTCAAGTTGACTGGTGTGTCAAATCCAGAATGAGAGAGAGGTGAATCTGAGGAAATTCCGCAACCTCAGTGTGACTAATAAATCCATCTATCTAAGTCGGAGGAAGCTAGTTAGCTGGCCGACACTCTATCCCTTTCAAGAAACCATCAAACCATCCAAATCATCTATATATCATCAACCCTAATTAGATCCAACCAAAATTAGAGTAACATTCACTGGGAAAGTTGCATCAAGTGGTATCAGAGCAACACTCTAAAGATCAATCAAATCTTGGTTTTATTTCTCAATCCATAATCTATCCTTTTCGTTCTCTGATTTATGGGTTTTCTGTTCATATCAATCTCTTATATGTCTATCTTTTTGCAAGTGAGCCAAATCTGATTCTAAAATAAAGAAGACCAAAATATCCCAAGGAGAAAATGTGTTCAGTCTAGGAGAAATCATGCTGAGGTTTGGTAAGTCACTTGCTCATCCAAAATCTTGCAATCTGTCTATCTTTCTGTTTTCTTTGTGATTTAGGATTTCTGCAATTTCATTTGATTGGGTTTCTTCAAGAACATTTGGAATCACTGTCACCTAAATAACTGAATGAACAAAAGACTAATATGAGAGAGATTTTTTGTTTGATCTAAATTGTTTTTTAAGAAACCATTTCTTAATCATAAGAAGACGCTTATCCACCAGTAGTTAACTTTAATCAGTTGCAAATAGAAGCTATGATGACAGAGCTCATGAGAATAATGCCTACTGAAATACAAGCTGAGGAATTCCTTGGTGCTGGACAACAACAAGACATAAAAAGGGAACGTGCAGCAAGGAGAGAAAGGAGGAAAACAGAATCGAAGCATCAAAAGCTCTTAATACTTCTTCAGGAAAGTCATATCAAGAAGAAACAACAATCCAAGACCAAGAGAATATGATAATATCGGCAATATCAAGCTAAGCATTCCACCTGTCCTTGGTAAGAATGATCATGATGCTTACATGGAATGGGAAAGGAAGATGGAGTTAGTATTTGAATGCCAAAACTACTACACCGAAGAGAAGAAACTAAAGCTTGCAACTACTGAGTTTAGTGGATATGCAAATAATTGGTGGGTACAGATTATGCACAAGAGAAGACACACTGGAATGGCACAAGTTACCTCCTGGTACGGAATGAAGGCTCTCATGAAGGCTAGATTTTTTTCCAAGCCATCACAACAGAGATTTCCACAAGAGACTCAGAAGATTAACACAAGGAACTAAGAGTGTAGAAGATTATTTCCAGGAGATGGAAGCTCTCATGATAAAGGTTGTTATTAATGAGGATGATGGATCAACCATGGCAAGGTTTCAAGGAAGGTTAAACAAATTCATTCAGGACCGTTTCAAGATGCGAGAGTTCAAAAGCATGGAGGAACTCCTTCACAACGCAATGCTTATTGAACATCAAAACAAGAGAATACTACACCAAAAACCAGTAAGGTTCATCTTCTAAACCAGCTTACAGTAAGATGGAGAAGGTTTATGTGAAACCAAAACACTACAATAAAATAGAGTTTATTCTGACAGAATTTCCGACAGACAGAAAATCCGCCTGATAAATCTGATGGAATTGCAACAAGAAACCGATGAATGTCAAAATGGCATTTCGTCGGAATTTAATCGGAAATATTCAACAACATTCTGACAAACAGGTGATTGTCGAAAATATCTGACAATATAGTGACGGAAAACCAAGGAATAAATATACTCGTTAAGTGACCATTGTAATCGATTAAAAAATTGAATGTCCGATGAAATATGATTGTTGTAATTTCCGATAAAGTTTAGATGATATGTCGGACGAAATTCTGATAAATTTTTGACAAAATTTATGATCGTTTTATAGCCGTTTAAATTTTTTATTTTTCTGATGGAATCCGACAACAGTGTGTGTGGCCGTCAAAACTTCAACAAATATTCGTCGGAAATGTCGGCAATTTTATTTTATAATTACAAGCTCCCCTCATTCCTCTCATTCACTCTTCATCGTCCTCATTCACAAACAAACCCAACAAAAAAATTTGTCGTCTCCAAATTATTTTTGTTCATGGATGAATAAACCTCATTTGGATCTAAACACCAATTGACTTATAGAAGAATACACAAGAGGTATTAGAGAATTCATAACATTAGTTCAACAACAACCGAAAGAAAATACCGGTATGTTAAGATGTCCCTGCTCTACTTGTAAAAATAGTAGAATTTGTAAAGAGTGGGATGTTTTAACTCATTTTTATTTAAAAGGGTTTACACTGAGTTACAAGGTTTAGTATCTTCATGGAGGAACAGATTATGAATATGATAGTACTAACATACCTTAGACCGTGGATAGGTTAGAAGAACAAAGGACGAATGTAGACTATGGTGTAGGTATTAAGCAAATGGTAAATGATCACTATAGAGCGGAAGAACCCAATACAAAAGCTAGGAGATTTTTTGAAATGTTGAATGCATGAAAACAACCTTTGTTAAAAGGATATAGAGATGATCATTCACATTTATCCTGTGCAACTAAATTGATGGGTATTAAAACTGATTGTAATTTGGCTGAAGAATGCGTGGATGCAATTGCTAATTTTGTTAGAGGTATTTTACTAGAGAATAATCTTGCACTAGGTTCATACTACGAGGTTTAGAAACTTGTAGCTGGTATTGGTTTATCGTATCATGTGATAGTTGTATTAGTAACTGCATGATATACTGGAGAGCGAATGAGAAGCGAGATATATGCAAACTTTTTAGGAAACCTCGTTATCACGAAAGGAGTGGAAGAGTTCTGGTGCCATACAAAAGGAATTGGTATTTCTCTATGATGAAAAGATTGAAGAGGTTGTATGAGTCCAAACACATAGTGTCATGTCCCCTATCCGAGATAGGATCGTCGGGATGGGCCATGGTTTGAGGGAATGAACAAGCCTGTCATACTGACCTCAAGGCAAGCGTTCCATGGTCTAAAATGAAGTGTTAAGGGTATTAGAAGTCTAACAATTAACCAAATAAAGAAGGATACAAGTACAAAGGAGATGGACGAGTATTACAGTAGCTAAGCAATGAGTGTGGGAAACTCGACCAGCTGGGCTAAGCTCGGTCTAGCTCACAATAAGTAAAGTCAGGTCCAAAAGATGTACGTCTAGCTCACTCAGCTGGACCACCTGGATTTCAGCTCATCTCAGCTAGGAGGAGTGTTCGGGACTTTGGCAGTTGAACCAGTCCGGGCCGTGGTCAGGTTAGTTGGATGGGCCGCGTGGTCTGGCCATTAGGGAAATCGGTCAGGAGGTCCATATGCTCGGTACATGGGCTGGGGTTTGGGTTTAGGACGGTGGGTGATCTGCTAGAGGAAATTACTGGTCAAACGATGGGAAGGGAGGCAGTTATGGACGAGGGGATGTATTGGGAGCAAGTTGTGCCTATTCGCCTAACAAGTTGAACCCACTCGGCCAAGTCAGTTACCCACCTTCTACTATAAATATAAGGGGCTGGGCACGAAATTTACCATAAGTTACTCATAAAAAACACATAGAAAAGTTGAGAGATAGAAGGAAATAAAGAGAGAGAGAGATCGGCCCATAACAAGGACGATATTGTTTGTTTGGTGAATCCGACAAGGAGGATTGTTTGTGGCAAGGAAAGGCCCACCACTATGGATACTAGAGGAAAGGAGAAAGAATTGGAGAAGGGATCTAAGACTCCAGAGCACACGTCCAAGGTAATGGGTGTGACCATGGTACCATCGCCCAAGACCATCGATTGGTATGATCGGGTTTTCGGGTTGGTTATGTGTTGGTACATCTGATCTCTTACTTATCTATTTGAATTACTTCTTCTTCTACTTATTATCTATATTTTTGTGTGTTCAAGGGGTATTTTTGTTGGAATTGTTTGGTATTGAACCAAAGTCATGCCGAGTAATACGAACCATGAACCATGGCCATGGATTGGATGTGCGAATGGTCTGTTTGGTCATGGCTATGGATTGGATGGTCTCTTTAGATCAAGGGAAAGCTGTGTGTTATTTGTCTTGATTTTACAATTGGTCCAAGGCCTTGGGCCGGCCCATGCCAAGTGTATCAAGGCCGGATATAGAAATGGTCCGATCGGCCACGGTTCGGATCGATTGGACTATGCGGATTGTGGACAGACCAGGAGGGTTATGTTGCACACGAAATGAAGAACCTAGGCCTTTCGCCGGTTCAAGTAAGAAGTCTTTGGCTTTGTCCGGACTTAGATTAGGGCAGATCAATCCTAGATCCAAGCCGTGTGGTCGGATCGTATCATAGGCAGTCCGATCATGTTCTACGTGTTGGCGAATGTACTTGGATATATTCTAAAGTATATGGACGACTTATGTAGGATTACTTATGATTATTACACTAGAGGTTTATCGAATTAAATAAGGAACCGAACCATGCATTGTTAGACTCATATGATAGGTTATCGGTTTATATGATGGCAACGGTTGATATGTGTGGTTTTAGGAATTGAGGCTGATCGTGATCAAGCCAAGGAACTGTGAAGAATCTATCAGCAAGAAGTTGTGTGGTGTGTGGGTAGATTGACTTAGAATAGTGCAAACTGAAGTTATGTATTGGATCACATTTTATATTAATACAAATCAATTTACCCATTGTTTATACAAGTTTTTTTGGATTGTTAATGAATCCCATTGGCAATAAAAATGACTTAGATAAATGATAGACTTGAAAATGAATCAAATAGACGGATTTGGGCTAACTGCGAGGCCGCCGGTCCATTGAGGTCGTGAACCTCAGGATTGGGTCTTACACATACACCAACCAATGAGATGGCATGCAGAAAACTCCACAGATGGTGAGATTACACATCCGTCAGATGCAAAAGCTTGGAAGCATTTCCAATCAAAATATTCAGAATTTCCGTATCCGATAAGAAATGTATACCTTGGATTATGTACTGATGGTTTCAACCCATTTGGAAAGCATGGAAGACAATATTCTCTATGACCAGCGTTAGGCAATTTTTGTGTAGGATCTTTGTGAGTACCACAAAACGAGGAACAAGCAGTAAATAAACGAGAACTGAGACTAAAGAGATGTTTTATTAATCGTTAGAGCAGGGACTACAATGTTTGGTGTATAAGTCATTGTTCTAGCCGCCTAGGTCTAATCTCTGAGTCGGTGAATGTCGATCCCTTGCTCTAGGGTTTGGGGTCCCCTTATATAGTCGAGTAGATGTTGGTTTAGTAGGTTAAACTCTTCCGTATTCAGAAATATGGAAGAATCCCCTTAAGTAGAAAATTTCCATTTTACTCGGGTACCTCTCAGCAGGAAACTGGAGGCCAGTGTCCTGCCCAAGGCCCGGAGAATTTTCATACCGGAGTATTTTCCCCCTACAGTTTTCTCCTTATTTCTCGATTTCGTCATCAAATTCGGGAGATAACTTGTACCCTTAAGTCAACCCGAGTTGCTCTATCTAAGCATGCTTCCCTTAGCAGGAAATCGCTCCAGTAATTCCCTTCATCCAGGTTCTTCTTTAGGTCTGGACCGTATTCGAACCTGGAGGAGAGTCAAGTTTTCCAAGATAGACAGGAGTCCAATAGGTGTTCTTAGGTTCTAGACCTGTTTGGAGACGATCTCACAGAATCAGACCCTAGTTCTTCATTTCAGTGGATAGGAGGACCGAAGTCAGGGGTCATTGTGACACCCCCGATCGTAGATGACCGGAAATGACACGGTCGATGCTCCCTGAAAGCTGACCCGAGGTTCTCGAATACTTCCGAGTTCCTTGGACTAGCAATCTGAGAACATCGACGCTCCTATCGGATATCACTTAAGGCTTTTCAACCCGACCAAGCAATACTCGATAGTTAGTTCATCCCGGACAAGGACTAATATCATATGGAACCCGTACTTTATAAAATCTTTATTCATTCAAAATCATCTTACAAAAATGTTATAGGTCGACCTTGAAATTATCGGAAAACAAGCTTTATACAAAAGCTAAATACAAAACGTCTTTGCAAGGATAATAAATCTACCGATGGCTAATGATGTTCCTTCCCGTACTAGAGTAAGGTCTCCCGCCTACTGGTAACCTGCATCACAAATGAGTCATGAGTAACTAGTTTACTCAGTGAGTCTAATCCCACACCCCAACATATATCAATAATATCCCGAGCAATG